>VZRU01017577.1:177536-203031 GCA_013398155.1 Pedionomus torquatus | reverse complement strand
AAAAAAAAAAAGAAAATGGTGACAATCACCATAGAGCATTGGTTAAAGTGTTTAAGTATTTATGTATTTTACAATTCATGTACTGTGCTCACTGAACATAACTTTCCTGCAATGTACAGATCTTTAAAAAAAAATTCTAGGCAGGTCACCTCTTTTTGCTATGCTCAGCAGAAGGCTCGACACCTCCAAATCATATCTACACAGTGCTTTAAGTGATATTCCCTCAGATCATTTTCTAATATCCTCTGGCTTTAAAAAAAAAAATATAAAAAAATTAAAAAAAACCCACACAAACAAACCACAAACAGACCAAAAAACCGAAACAAACAAAAAAACCACTAAAAAACCCACACACAATCAGCTTACAAAACTGATTTATTTTCACCATTTGTTTCCAAGAGCTTTATTGCCCAACAATAGACTTAGCTTGCTTTAGGCATTAACAACAGGACATTAGCAGGACAATTATAACACTCTAAAAGTTTAATTTGTAAATTACTACAAGTCATTAGTGGTTCACAAAATGAGGTTTCCATACGATCACTAACATATATTAGCAATGACAATTTTATTCTAATTGTGGGTTTGATTTAAGATGCTTAGGTCAATTTTATTGATAAACAGAGTCATCTACAATATATTACAGATGACCTGAACGTTTACAGACAGACAGCTAAAGATACAGCTGTAAGTGTACTTTTTGTTGTTCCCTATACTTTGATTAGTTTCAGGAACCAAACTGAAAGGATGCCAAGGACAATTCTCAGAGTGGAATTATTGCCTCAATATACAGAAAATATAACATTTATTTTAATTGTCTACAAAAGTCTTCTCCTGCCAGTGGAAGTGGACATAAACACTCTGTTGTATTCACACAGCTTCTCAGTGAACTGGTAGAAACAGAGCGGTTCAGTGAAGGATCACTAAACTCAACTGACTGCAGGGGTTTATATTCCAATCAAGTGACCACAGTTGTCTTGTAACTATCCATTTCTGATTTTTCTTCCTTGCTATATTTAACTGAGTTGTCTGAATGCTGTAGTTTCAGCTAGGATGGAGTTCCCTTTCCTACTAGCAGCTGGTCTAATGCTATGCTTTGGGTTTGGCATGAGAATACCGTTGACAGCACCCTAATATACTTTGGCTGTTGCTAAGCAGCCAAGGCCTTTTCTGCTCCTCCACTCCAACCTTTTCTGCTCCTCACTCCAATTCCCAGCAGCGAGCATGCTGGGAATACACAAAAAGCACAGAAAGAAGGGACACAGCCAGGACAGCTGACCCCAAGTGACCAGGGGAATATTCCATATCATATGACATCAGGCTCAGTATATAAAGCTGGAGGAAGAAGAGTAAGGGGAGACATTGGGCCGCATACCCTTTTGTCTTCCCAAGTAACTGTCACACACAGAGTCCTGCTGTCCTGGGAATGGCTGAACACCTGCCTGCCAACAGAAAATAGTGAATGAATTCCTTGTTTTGCTTTGCTTTTTCTTTACTTAACCTCTCTTTATCTCATCCTACAAGTTTTCTTGCTTTTACCATTCCGATTCTCTTTTCCATCCCATTTTGAGGGGAGCAAGCAAGCAGCCGTGTGGTGCTTGGTTGCTGGTCAGGGTAATAATAACCCAATGTCATGGTTTAAGAGACCCATAGGATCATTGGTTCTGTCAACACAGTAGTAAAGATCTGCTTTTACTCCTAGGCTTTCCAAGGGAGACTTTACTCCGCTAGAGGCCATGAATGTGTATCAAGTTTGATAGTTTTAATCTCTGATTACACTTCTAAAACATGCAATCAGGCTGGGTTTTTTGTGTTTGTAGAGCAGTAAGATCCTGAGAAGCTACAAGAAGCATTCAAGAAAACAAATAATGTCCCTGTCGCATTCCTGGGAGAGAGCTGTCAACCCCATTACTGGAGAAAGATGTAGGTCAGCCGATATGCCAGATGCTTAGTGCCTTCATTTTCCATATTATAAAGAGAGCCATTATAGATGACATACAGGCTTACAAGCGAATCTCAGAATAAGTGGCATAATGCCTGCTATTAACTGTGTTGCAGACACTTTAAATATCTCTATCAATACAAAAACTCATCCTTTCCTGTGTCTACTGGATCTTTTAGCTTGTGCCCTTCCAAATCAGAAGAAAAGCCACAATGCAAGATGGCTTAAGTGACAGAGGCAGGGACCTGCTAATTGCCATCAAGGCTTCTCATTTAATGGAAGTGGTATCATCACGAGAGTTACAGCATTCAAAAGCAAGAGGATGGAACTAGTTTTGCCTGATTTCAAATATTTATGATGTGTTGAAGTATTATATTTGCATCCCAGTTAAGAGGTGTTGAAGGAGATAAAGAGTGAAATAAATTATGCAGGGAACAACAGATAAAGGGAGATGAAAGAACTGGAAGAAATTCAAACTGTCAAAAATAAAAGACTAAAGTACTCAAATGAAAATCACAACATATATACGGCAGCTATTTAAAGTACTAAATTAAAACAAGAGCAAGGGATGTCATAATCCCTCAGGCAATGAAGACATGTCCCTTCAGCTAGCAAGAGACAAATACACTGTTGGTCCATCACATGGAGAAAGCATACACACAAAAAGGAGGTGATGGCATGGGAGACAACGACACTGACTCAATCCACCTGTCCAGGCTTCAGCTTAAGCCAGGAATACCTGCAGGCCACATAACTTCACCCATCAAGTGGGTTTGCAAAGTCCTCGCAGTACCTTCAAAAATGTTGACAGTATCTCAGTGGTATATTTAGACACCTGAGTAGTCAAAGATTTGTGTAACTTCTTGTAAGAATATGGTTAATCTCTTCAGCAGTGGAAGTCAATAGTATCCAAAAAGCAGCTGGACCACACCAGAACCTAGAGATGGACAGCCACTGGTCGTTGTCCATTAATTCAGTGGCTTTAACTCAATTCTATGCTGGAATTAAGAAGGAAATTGGCTTGGTCACATCCTCCTCTCATCTGAACTTTATCATTCCTTTCTAGGATCTTGTGAAGCCAGTTGCCATGAAAAGCTGTATTTCATGTCTTCTGCCAGCACTAGCGAGTCCAACTTCTAATGTTTTCTCCCCCTGTTTAAAGGACGCCAGTAAGGTTAGGTTAATCAAGAGTTAAAGCAAGAAGTGTGTCAAGACTTGAATGGAGATCTCTTTAAAGTAAGTAGTTTATTAGTCTAAACAGAACATAGCTATAAGGAAAGTTTCCCCCTTCATTTTATAATACAAAAATTGATAGTATGTATGGGAGCTTTCTTATCAAAGGTGGTCTCACCAGAATAGAAGTTTGCATGGTGTTTTGCTTATTAAGCATCTTTATTGTTTTAAACAGTGGTCAATTAATCATTGAAAATGTTGCTCTGACTATAATTAATAACTACAGACAAAATACTATTGGCAAAAAGACAAGGTAGATCTTGAGAAAAACTAGCATCTCCAAGAATAGTTTTTTGCTCTCTTTATCACTCCTGGAGCTCACAGGTTGCTGTGAACTTGTGGCTGAACTACTGAAAGGAAAAAGATGGTGAAAAGAGGCTATTAAAGCACAGTTACTTTTGAACCTTTACATGCAGGAATAGAGAGCAACAACTGATCAGGCAGAAAGGAATAAACAGTAATACTTTGTAGATGAAAACAGATACCAAGATTATAAAACCAAGTCCTTTCAATCAAGTTCATCCTCCATACAGAAGCATTAAAATACATAAACTGTTATGTATATGAAGATGTGCAAATCTGAAAGCCAAATTTTGCATGAATGTGCAGATTTCTTAATTACATTTCATAAAGAGGTAATTCACAGCCCTAGGATAGTGGGGGTGGGGTGCAGAAGGAAACAAGTACTGGAACCGGTTCTTCAGATGCCACCAAATATACTAGCTACTCTAAAAGTCAGTCTCCAAAACAGCTGAGCTGAGAGCACCTTGACACAAAAACCAGGGAGGTGAACAGCCTTCTTTCTTCAGCTCATGTCAAGGGGGTCCCAATCCCTCCCTAGCATCATCCTGCAACTGCCCAGGACCTCACATTTTAACTCCCACCACCTCCACAGGCTCCAGCGCCCACTGGCCCTCCTGGTGGCTCAGTGTTGCTAGAGCTGCTGCCAGGTGAGCAATAGCTGTGCCAGCATAATGCTGTGAGAAAGGGGAGGAAATGGGACTGCAACATCCTTGGCAGTAGTGGTAAAGCCCACATTTGTTTTGTCTCACAAACTGCCAGCAAAGTGACCACCCACTGGTGCATACCAGCTGAGCTGCTCCTTGGAATCCTTCACTGAATGGTATAGATTTTTAAAGCCTGGTTTACAACTATGGGGCATGATGTAGGATAACACAATATATTATATTGGAAATTCATGGGTTTGATAGATGGGCCACACGGTGGGTAAGGAACCGGCTGGATGGCCACACTCAAAGAACTGTGGTCAACAGCTCAATGTCCAAGTGGCAGACGGTGGCAAGTGGTGTCCCACAGGGGTCAGTATTGGGACCCGTGCTATTTAACATCTTTGTCGGAGACATGGACAGTGGGATTGAATGCACCCTCAGCAAGTTTGCAAATGACACCAAGCTTTGTGGTGCAGTCGACACACTGGAGGGAAGGGATGTCATCTAGAGGGACCTGGACAGGATTAAGAGGTGGGCTAATGCAAATGGCATGCAGTTCAACCAAGCCAAGTGCAGGGTCCTGCACCTGGGACGTGGCAATCCCAGGCACAAATACAGGTTGGGCAGAGAGTGGCTGGAGAGCAGCCCCTGGGAGAAGGACTTGGGAGTGCTCATGGATGAGAAGCTCAACATGAGCCGGCAGTGTGCGCTGGCAGCCCAGAAAGCCAACCATATCCTGGGCTGCAGCAAAAGAAGCGTGACCAGCAGGTCACGGGAGGTGATTCTGCCCCTCTACTCTGCACTTGTGAGACACCACCTGGAGTCCTGTGTCCATCTCTGGAGTCCTCAACAGAGAAAGGACACAGAACTGTTAGAACGGGTCCAGCGGAGGGCCACAAAGATAATAGAGGGATGGAGCACCTCTCCTACGAAGAGGGACTGAGAGAGCTGGGGCTGTTCAGCCTGGAGAAGGGAAAGCTCCGGGGAGACCTTCTAGCAGCCTTCCAGTATCTGAAGGGAGCCTACAGGAAAGCAGGAAAGGGACTCCTTGTCAGGAAGCTTAGTGATAGGACAAGGAGTAATGGTTTTGAACTGGAAGAGGGGAGATTTAGATTAGATATTAGGAAGAAATTCTTTTGTGTGAGGGTGGTGAGGCACTGGAACAGGTTGCCCAGAGAAGTTGTGGATGACCCATCCCTGGGAGTATTTAAGGCCAGGCTGGATGGGGCTTTGAGCAACCTGGTCTAGTGGGAGGTGTCCCTGCCCATGGCAGGGGGGTTGGAACACGATGATCTTCAAGGTTCTTTCCAACTCTAACCATTCTATGATTCTATATGTGCAAAACCCTCCGAGTTTTTACAAAAGCTTGTAGTATTCCACAGTGGTATTTTTTTTTTTAATGCAGTTTATGAAGAAGTTTGTTCTACAAGAGATTTTAAACAAAAGTGTACATATTCCTTTAATTCCATCTATACAAACAGAAGTTTTATGTTCAATAAGTTGTATTTAAAACATGTCACTAGCCAATATTGCTATTCCAGCAGAAAAAAAATTAATGTGTAGTATAAAGTTCATAAACAGAATTTCAAATAATATGATAGGCATAACTATGAGGGACTTGTTCTTCAAATTCATCAAGGGCTATCTACACCCCTTTCAGTTAAATCAAAAATGGTCTTGGTCTTTGAGGTTAAATTGAATACTACTTTTTTCATACAATATTCCCACTGACTTGAAATAGGCACTCTCCATATGAAATGACTGAAATATTTATGGGTTCCATTTTATCTATGAGAACATATACATCATGATATAATATATTCATTCCTAGCCTGTGTACATACTCAGTAAATATAAATACTAGGAATATATGCATTATTCCTTGCTAATTTTGTCTTAAGAGCTATATATTTAACTCCAAACCCAATTTCCATTCTTTTCTTTGCAATACATTTCATATCTTAAATTATGAATGTGCAACACTGGGTGTCATTTAGATGTCAAAGAAGCAATCAGCTGAAGAACACTATCATTCAGAAGCCATTTAGAGGCAAACTGAAAACAAAATTTTTTTAGCCTTTAAAAATGCTACAGTATATTAGGAGCATAAGAATTGCTTCTATTACTGCCTGGAGTGCTGAATTTTTATTCATACTTAGGATTATTGCCCTTACAAAGTACTAAATTCAGCAAGCACTTGTCATAAATTATGACAGTGATTTCCATGTAAGGAGACATGCTGCTGAACACAAGAAGTGCAGAATAAAATACTTGGAGAAATAAAAATCCTCACAAGCTGCACAACAGAGTCAATACGGAGTCATCAACAAAGTCCAGCAGCCAAGCACAGTTCATAACCCAAACCAGAAGTGCCCAGCTTTCTGCTCACTACATCTACACCATCTCCAGCAGCTGGGTACCATGCTTCTACATCCACCCAAGCTAGGAGACACCACCCTCAGTCCCATATCATAGTAAGCACATAGGGGATCCAGTTAAAAAATAAACAAACAAAAAAAAACACCAAAACCACATACACAAGAAAAACACCAAACCTCTAACTGGGACCCAGAAAACTGCTGTCTGATGAGCAACCCAAAAAACATGCTTAGAAAACATTAAGCTGCTGCCACTGCCCAGCTGCTGCCTCTCACAGGCCAAGCCAGGGAACTGGAAGGATGCCACCACCCACACACAAAAGGCATGGAGGGAAAGAGCTGGCCCAGAATCACATGCAAGGAGGCAAGGAGAAAGGGTTTTGGAACAAAAAAAACAAAACAAAACAAAACACAGACCCTCCCCCTAAGCAGCCAGTGCAGTGAGATCCAGGCAAAAGTATATACACAGGATCCAGTTTCAGTTACAGCTTTAGGACTAAGAAGTTATGAATAAGAAAGTAGCAAGAATGAAGCATGCTGAGGTATAAGCCATGGTCCTGCAAGGTGGGAAAGACTGAAGGAAGGTATCAGACCAGGGTGCAGAGCTTTTCACCACTGTAGGGAGCAGCAGCTTCAGGAACAGCACCAAGAAAGGGAGAAAGAGCTTGAGCGAAGTAAAGAGAAGCAGAAAGTCAAAGGGAAATGAAAATGAGGGACATTGCAAAAGATTCAGAAAGTATTGTGACATTAACCTTCTTCATCTATCCAGTTTTGACCATTCAAATTTCTTAGAGACATTTAGAAAAATATTTTTGCATTGCTTGCATTATGCTGAACATTCTCTAGCTCAACTCTACAGTCAGAGGAACAGTGCTAGTCCTGAGAAAAGGGAAGCCCTACAACAGGTCTAACATCTCTAGCAAAAGTCACCCTGATACGTTAATGAACAGGCTCTACTGAATTTACAATGAAAACAGTCACATAACAGTGATACAAGGTGTAGAGCAGCACTGTTCAGTCAGAGTGAACACAGAGTGAACATCAACTAACATTTCTCAAACAGGTTTAAATGGAAATCCTACGGATACGAACGATGTTATCCTATGGCGCTATTACAACAAGCAAGAGTTGAAAATCCAGTTCTAACTCTTTCAAACAAAATACAAAGTTATTTTTAAATTATATGAACTGCTCAGCACCTCAGTGCCATTCACACAACTTGTAGTCTGGTAAACCACTAAAGCTTTGTTGTGGTCCTCAAACAAGAACAAGCTTGCAGCATCAGACACTTATCTAGCACTAAAGGCAAATCCCAGTGTCACTGGTAAGTGGTATATTAAAAGGTCAAGTCACCACAGAGCAAGGAACTGTACACTTGAAGTATTTATATCTTTATTTATAAAATAAAAATGAATTTGTTTTTATTAGAATATTCGATACCTTCTCTTTGTATTGCTGTGGTATTCAAATGTGCAGTTCGAGATTATTAAACAAAACATATTCCAAAGTAGCAGCAATTATAAATACAAATGCTAACTTGCTTTGCAGAGGCACATCTGCACACACGTACACAGCCCCAGCGCTTTCCCCCATTACTCTCCTGCAAAGAACAAGCTCCTCCTCATATACACTGATCTTTGTTCGACAACGCAAATCCTTAATCCGTTTTCACAGCCTCTGATTGTTCCTGCACAAACCAAAAGGTCTGTCTTCCCCTTTTTAAGCCTCATCTGATATGCCAGATCTGCTTCTTGGTTAGAGGTATAATGCTGGAGGTGAAATACCGAAATAATCATGAGGATATTTTTGAAAACAAATTCATTGGGGAAAAACAAAACAAAACAAACCCTAGGTTTTACTATTCACAGTATGATGGCAGTTAGGAATTACACTTATTAGAAGCTTTGCAGTGTGTACTAATCATGATTTAACCACATTTTGCCTCTTCTCAGTGGTACTCTGACTGTATTTACTACAGACACCCACGATGAAGGCAGTATCTTTGAGAAGAGCTGCATAAACAGTGTATTTTATATGTTTAAGTTTCTCCCTGCCCATTAGATTTCTAGCACAGAAGTAAAAAGCATTCATTAGAAAAACACACTAGGTGCAAGGAAACTGGGCTTGACTTAGCAATCATGTGGGTGGGAGCACCACCCACCAGTTGATGGAATGCGGAGTCCACAAGTCCACAGCCACAAACCCTCTCCTGGAAGGAGCAATCCAGCCAGGAACCAAGCCTTACACACAGACACTGGGCACAGCATCTCAAAGGACCGGGTGGAGGTCATTACTGCTGTAAGACAGTTGCAAGATGGCCCAGAATCAAGTAAGAGTGTTAAAAGCAAGCATGGGTCAAAACAGAAAAAGAGTTTCTACAAAAGCAATCCTGACCTCTGTAGGGAAGGGTTACATAGCAGAGCATAACACTAGGCATTTGGAACCTTGCAGCTAAAATAAATAGGTGCAATGTATAACACACCAAAACAGATGATGCAGTTCCAGAACTAAACAATTATTGCACTTTCTGGGAGTTATGTAACTGCAGAAAAACACAACCAACAGAAATCACTCATAGGAATTTCTGATACAAATTCACAGACTTTGGATCTATACTGAACCAGTGGACCTCTGGGGAAAATGGCATTCACAGTATTATTCTTGCTGAGTAATAGTATGGGTAAATGAAAACTGTTTGGAAAGGGTGGGCTTGTATTGTCTGTAACAGCAAATTAGTCATTAGGGACCAATTGCTGTCTTTCTGTAATTATTTTTAGAGATAGGAAGAGAAGTTCCACATTTAAGAGTGGAAAGACTCTCTACAGCCATTTTTCCAGCCCCAGACTGCAGCATCTGAAACTCACAGCAGTGATGGTATCTAGACATAGGATGAAAGTTTTTTTTTTATTTTACAAGTGCAGGAATACTCCTCAATTTTAATATTCTTTCTATAAACATAAATTTGAACAGAAAGGAAACTAGGAGACATTTGGAGGAATAACTTCTTTCACCTTGCAGGTGCATTTGCACACAAACTCGTTTTCAGCTGTGAAACTCAGCCCCAGAGCCTTAATCAGACATTGCAGTCTGCACAGCCAGCAGCTCCCCACCCCACTGTAAACAACTGGAAGAATCTGAATTATTCCCTCTAAAGCAGGGCTTCAAACATTCACTTGCATGAGTAGTATGGTGTTTTTCCTGAAGCTTCAGTATGGAAAAGTTTCATGATCAATTTAACATTGTTGTTACTGTTATCCTAAAGTTAGAACTTCATCATTTCATTGAAGGGTGAAAATATCAATCCAAAAAGCACTTGAAAGACTTCTAAGACCAACTTAAAAAAAAACCTGAAATAAATTAATTTTTAATTTCTCATCTGGGAAGACTATGTTTAAATTTCAGACTGTCAACATTACATAGGAATTCTACACAATCATGCCATTTCAAAGCATGGGATCAATTTGGGGGTTTTTCAAGGTTATTTCCCATTAAATATATATATTGGCTAATTAAAACATCCAGTTAATTAATTGTGATATCACAAAATTACACTGGAAAAAGACTGTTAAATAACTGAAATAAGGAAGTTTGTTGATATTTAACAAACTGTTTGCCTCTGCAAATAATTTGGAATAGTTTACTTCAAAAGTCTTATTAGAAATTGAAATTGTAACAGCAATTTAAAAAAAATAAACACTTTTTTTACTTGCTGAAGAATTCAAACATTATTACTAGTTGATCCTAAAATGAAGGTCAGCCTTTAAATTCCCAAAACCAAAAGTCCTTTTTTTTTTTTTGCCTTGGCTTCTTTACAGTCTTTTTTTATTGAAACAATCCTACCCCTTTGATGTCCGAACCATAAAAGTATTTTAAGTGTAAACAATATTTTCAATCAAATTCAAGTTGTTTTTTTTTTTTAAGCTCCCTTTCTCACATGACCACACTTGAATTGGACAGTATTATTTGACACAAAGTTCAACTCAAAGAAGTTCCTTTTGCTCACTACAATTCCAGATCCTCCAGATCCCTGAAAGAGTATGAAAAACAAGCATATGGTTTTCCAAACATTGCCAGTTTTCATCCGGGAAATCATATTTGACCTACTCAACTTTCAATAGCTCAGAGGCGTGTTGATCTAAACTACTGCCTTGGATTACGAGATTTAAAAACAATGCTTTGTGGGGCAATCTCAAAATCACACTTATGAAAATTTTATAGTAATACATAACATACATACAGACAATAGAAGGACTCAAACCATGTACAATGGACTCCAAATCGGACCACATACAACGAGCATCAAAACAGTGATTGATACACTGTGCAGTCTAGTTCAGTGTACTTGCATTGCTGCCACTGAATTAAAACAAAAATACTGCTTAACATTGTCAGTGCTGCAAAGGGATCCCATTCTTTCTAGATAGTCATCACTAGATCATACCTAGATTTATGCAGAGGTGAACTTCCCATATGAGACCAATACCCTTCATGGGAGAAAACACCTTCTGCAAAGAGGTCCAGTTGTCTCACTCTCCCCAACTGTAAGGGGCCTTAAGGGCAACCAAATGGCTGTCAGATGTGGCAGGCTGCCTCCCTCCTTGGACAACATTACATCACAGCAACCTCAGCCTAATTCTCCAGATGAAGCACACATGTATCAGCACAAGAGAGGTTCCTACTCAGCAGCAGAAAATGGCTTTTATGGGCATGCAAATGATATCGGAGCCATAGAGCCAGCAGATTACTTTTATCCATAATGAGCAACAACTAAATTCAACTTTAATCAAAACTTTCAGTTAGCAAAACTTCTGGAATAGCTATATTCAAAGTCATTTAAGCCTCTATTAAAAATGAAATTAATTGCTACAATAACAGAAAGAAATTCTGTTCACAAAGCCCTGGTATTCTAACATGCCTAAATGTACAGAACTCAGATGTAACGCTGAAGCCAGGATCTGTCATGCAGAAACAAGACTCGTACTTTGCCCTAAGTAGTCTATGTTATACGTTGCATTATATTGCTTGAAAACAAACTGTATCGATAGGAGGCAAGAATAATTTTCCCTAATCTAAATATGTAGGATTCCAGAAAAAGAAGGGCAGACAGAAGGCCAAAAGCATGAATTATGCATACTGTATCGTCAAACTCCTATCCTACTTTACAGCTGGAGCAGATTTCACACAGAAAAAGAAATTAGGATAGAACATATATTGAACAATTTTCTCCATAACTGGTTCTTACTCACCTTAAATGTGAAATTTTATTTAGCTTATATCACAGGGAGACATCCTTATTAAAGTAGCACATTTACGTGGGTCCCTTTGAAAGGATTTAATGCAAACAAGTCTGAAATAATTGAAGGGAAGACATTTTCTGACTGTTCTCAAAAGAGCTTAGTGAAGAAGAGGATAGCAGGAAAGAATTATTTTATTATATTGATTTTCTTGGAGAGAAAAAAATAGAGGTAGGTCAAATAAACCAGTTCTCTTTTGTAAAAATCAATAGAAGTATGCAGAACATGAGTGAATTTACATGTCAAGAAGTGTTTGCAATCATACTGCTAAACAGAATCTACACGTTAGTACTGTAATAAGGCAGGTAATGTAAGAGACTAGCTTGGTTCATTATTGCACACTGCTATTTTAAATTGAAGTGCAATGTATATACATTTGTCCCAATTTAATCAAGCCATTAATATGAAATACAACTGATTATGTATTACATTGCAACACACTAAAACATGCTGAATCATAGGACATGACCAGTCTGCAGCTGCTTAAAACACATCTATCTGAAACCAAAAAGTAGTTCAACACAAAGATTTAAATTAACAATTTTCTTTGCAGCGTTATCAGAGTCATGCATTCTCAACGTCCAAGACTCTCTTATTCTGACAAAAGTTTCAGCCATCACCACACACCAATTTCCACTACACATTCTCAGTTTTTCACTGGATGTTCATTGATGTTCAACTGCAAAGCAGAAGTTAATGTCTACTAGTGTTTCAGCACTTGATAAAGAATCTGGTAGAATTTTTAGGTTTTAAGTTAATATAGTTTCACTTCAAATACCCAAAAAGGAGTCCCTCCTTTACTTGATTAATACCCTCCAGGGGATATCTGCAGTCCCAGGTGCTTGAAATCACAGATTTTTTGGAGCACTAACCTCAGCTCAGTGTTAGCAATACTATTGTTAACATCAATCACACAAAAATTAGCTACAGGACCAACTGAGTTTTCAGCAGGACCCAAGCTGAGGACATAGTAACTTCTGTTACATCCTGACAGTACAACGCAGTATCCAGCTGTGGGACTCAAGGGACACCAGAAAACTGCAGGACACGAGGACTTACAAGTCAACTTTGAACTTTTGTAACTGATATCAAAGCTTCCCCTGACCTTGCCAGAGGTAAAATTAATGAGTTCAGAATACAGCTTGAAGTATCTCTTGTTGATAAATCTTCACAAGAAAAGCCAAGAACAGGAACTGACTCCTTTCATTTAAGAGCTGCACATCACTCAGGTGCACACTGAGGACTTGATCTTATTTCTTCTGTCTCCACCTTGTAGCTCAGAATCTGAGATTCAGACCCATTTCTTTGTATTATTGAAGCCTCTTCTGAGATTATTCATTAGAGCAAATGTAAGAAAACCAGACAGCAACCTTAGCAGAACTTCTAATGTTAAAATCCTCTACAGAATTCGTATTGGACAATAATTGTCTACTAATTAATAATAAGAACCATAAAAGTTATATGCATTTCTCACTTTTTCCAAAGAGTACAATCTGTCTTCCTACTGCTAAATGAACTGAGTACTGCCAGGATAGTCAAGCTCTGAAAAAAAGCTAACAAAAACCGTTTAAAAAAATATTCTCTTCCCCTCAAAAATAATAATAAAAAAGTACTCCAAAGCAGTCCTAAACATTTTCTCATTTCAAAGGAGGAACTATGTATTTACTTGGCTTCCAATAGCATTTAAAAAAATAAATCTTTCCCATATGTAAATAATTTTACAGTCTTGACAAATAAACATAGCAAAGTTATAAGAACAAAGGTCACAATGTAAGGTTTCACTCAACCTTGCACAATGTCCATTATTTCTAGTAGAAATTTATCCAACTTCCCCAGGTGTTCTAGAAATACTCTTTTTTTATTTTGCCATCTCCGTTCTAACACGCATCAATCAGCAAGAAGAAAACTTTTACTTAATATATCCATAGTGTAACTTTCCTTTCAGTATTAAAAAAAAAAAGGCAACAAAAAGCTCATACAAAACTGCACAGAACCCATTCCCACCAGCCAGGCAGTGCAGATAGGGTTCAGAAAGCCTTTCCAATCCCCACTTCTCCTCACATTGAGGTGGACTGAACCCAGCCACAGCTTTTAATTTCTACCATCCGAGTTTACTATGGGAAAAATTCCAGACCTTTGCAAACATATTACAGTTCAACGTTTACTTATAGCAATAGTTAAGCCACCTCTGGCTTTCATTTTCCTGTTGACGTTTATTCTCTCTTTATGATTTCTGAGCCACAGAGGAAGGAAGGAGCCAGGGGCAGGATGAAGGTTTACTTTGCCAGTTGCTGCCACTACACCAAACTGCTTCCCCAGCACTCCTGCAGACATTCATACAAGCACGAATGGAGTACCCGGGGATCTTAGCACCAGAAGGACACCACCACTCAGAAAGGAAGCACAGAAACAGGTGATGGGACAATCAGGCCATGCACGGTGTGCTCAGCTTGTGGTCTGCCTGCAGAACTCCCACACCTGGACACAAGTAAGAGAAAAGTGACCACAACTCTTCATTCTTATTTCTTTTCTACATTTTGCTCTGTTCTTTAAAATTTCGATTTCCTGTCATTACCATGTAAGTGTCCTTTTCATGGCTGTTTCTCTTCATTTCCTTACCCCTTCCCATTCAGTTAATTTTCTTTTCCTACCCTGCTTTTTTTTCCCCTCTGCTACTTTCTCCATTTTCTTGAAGCTTTTCCCATTTAAAAGCACCAATTTGTTTTCAGTGATGAAATCAAATGCATTCTCAGGACTACAGTTTTAACTTGGCTTTTGCTTTTTAAAAGAACATGAACATAAGCATTTATAGCCACTGAAAGGTGTATTTTTAGTTATACATTCGCAACTGACAGACATAATATATTTGACTTATTTTTGTATACTTTACTGCAGAAGGTCTAAGTAAATACCAAGTAAAAGAATTCAGAATGTTACTCTCCACATTCCTTTATCCTGGTAACCAGACACAAGTTTTATGTCACTTAGTAGAGGCGTTTCCTACTTTCTTCGTGATTCTGTCTGCTGGGTGTTAAAAAAAAAATTAAAATATTCAAAGTAAGAGCAGCATGCAATAGCAGGGACAAAAGGACACATGCCTTTCACTCTCCATGTGAGAGGAACTGCCTTCTTTGAAATGAAAGACAAGACCTTAGATCTCATTTTTACAGGACTTTTCTCTACTACAACAGCTGGCAGTCAGTTACCAACATTGGTAATTTAGTATAAACCTGAAACAAAGAGAGGAAGCAGCCATGGCCACCAACAGAGTTCTCCTCTTGCTCAAAACCATATAGAGCTTCATCAACACAGACCGCAGCTTCCCTTGTCCACAGAGTATGACAAAGCTGCATCAGTACACAATTAGTGAGCTGACAGATAACACAGAGTTTCAGTCCTGGTAAATTAGAGTTAGACCTAAAGAAGCCAGTGAACTTAAACAAGCAAGAAAACAGGTAGGGCTTCTTTTATAATCACTATTTAAAGCAGCTGTGTTTGCTTCCTCAGGAGCAATCTTACATCACACAGTTGCACTCAGGTTTCTTCACTGAACTTCGTCAGTCAAACCTTATCCTAGTTTCTTTGGAATAAAACAATCCTTTGACAGCTGGTCTCATTTCTACCATGACAGTACCAGAGTCACAACAGGGTTATAGAGAACAAAACAGAAATACTGGTTTGATTCCATGAGTTTATTGCTCACAGCAGATAGTTAGATTATGCTGATGCCCAGCAGCACTGCACATGGTACCAACCCAACACCCAGTCAATGTTAAAAACCACATTACAAAGCAACAATTACAAGATACACAAGACAGAACACAAAGCGAGACCTTAGTTGAAGGAAGAAGCATGGATTCCTACTCTCCTTCCAGCAGCTCCAGACAGCACCTCACATCCTGCAAAGACTAAAGCCCAGTCTCCATACTAAAACTACTAAAATAAAAGTCTGAAGAAAAGCAGCCCTCACAGCCACCACCATTGCAAACCTGTAAACAAAGAACCAAATTGCAATACCTAAAATAAGTAAATACCTGGAGATTTACCTGGAGGTAAATACCACAGAAACACAAGCCCATCACATCCAAGGCAACACCAAGCCAGACCTGAGCAAAACAGCTCCCTTACCCCTTCCTAGCCATTATATGGCTCCTGATCAGGGTAACTCAATGCACCTGCTTCAGCTGCCCTGCCACCCGCCCAGCAGCTCTCCCGCCTCCCCTTAGGGTTCATGAGCTTCCCTCCTGCAGCTGTTGCAGCCTCCCCTGAGCTGCTAAGGGCTTTAGAGAACATTAGAAGCTGTGCCAGGCACCTTCTCTTCTAGCATGTTGCCATTTGGTGGAGAAGAGCAACTTACTCAGTGTAACAAAGCTTGCATGAAGGTGTACGTTTGCTTCTGAAGTAATGCTAAAGGGGGCTAAATAATAAATTTAACTTTGTTAGCATACCTATTGTAATAAGCGATCAGTGTTGGCCCAAAGCTTAAAGGATTTCTCTGAGAAAGAATAGTCCTTAAATATAGCCTATATTGTGCTGTGCCTCTTTGGAGTAAGGCTTTGTCTTTTTACTGAATTGTTATTGCTTTAGAAATGCAATTATTGCTGATAATCATTTAAATCAAGGACTGAAACAGTTCACTGCAGACCATGTGAAGCTGCTTTACAATCAAAAGAAGCCTCTCGAATTCTAATAAGCATATAAACATAATAAATGCAAGTCCCATTTTCCTGCGAGTATCCAAACAGTGTTCTTACATGTTTATATGGAAACGTATCTCAACACAAAAATATCAGGCACATTTGTGGTAAAATGTATTGACAGAGAGACTTAGTGACACACAATGCAGAATTAGTGGCAAAGGAGAACAGACTATTTGTTTATATTCGTTGGTACTTACTGAAATGTATCTGGAACTTTTTATCTGCCTGTTGTTAATGGTTAGAAGACAGGATCAACATTAGTGTATGATAATCAGCTACAACTATGCAGGATCTCTGCACAAGAAAACTTTTCTTCTAGGACCTGTTGAGAGCCTTGGGGTTGCACTGAAGACCACAGGAGTGGGGTTTCTACTGCTTCAAAGGTGACTCCATAGCTGAAAGTTTCACAAGGACATCTTGCAGTTGTGTAGCACTCCTAGTCTTGCCTACAATCCTGGGGCATAAAGACCAAACGTGTTAAAAATTTGGGTAAACAGTTTCAGCTATCAGACTGGACTGTGAGGCTGAAGTGATAGTGAGGGAAATGAGAGGAAGAAAGAGTAGTGCGCTTCCCTGTCTGACATAATGCTACTATCTCTACAAAATACAGACCTGCTTAACAATGTGGTCCAAATGTATTTTACGTCTTGAATCTGGCACAGGCTGGTGTAGAGGCAGGTAGCAGGTATGCTCTCTCATGGCATGGAAATAAAGGGAACATTTTCTGAGCGTCTACTGTTTCTCTCCTTTTATGACTGAAAACGGAGATACATGGTTTATAGGAAAAAAAAAAAAAAAAAAAAAAAAGGAAAGTAAAAAAAACCAGGACTAACATTCTAAACAGAAAGCAGGTATGAAAAATTGTCTTTGTCCCAAACTGGTAATGGTTTGATTTGCTTTGACAACAGGGGGAAAAAAAAACCAAACTGATGAAAAAATATCAGTACAGACTGTTGTGTTATTAGTGAATATCAGCATGTTGGAAACTTCTCCTCTGTGATGTACCTCAGCTAACAGGAAGAGTTTGCTGCTCTCTTGAAGTTCTCCTTTTAAACAGTAAAATTCTGTCTTATCTCACTGTTGAACTAGCTCACAGTAACAATATTGAATTCATAATGACTGTTACCTGAGTGGTACGTGGCCACACACTGGATGCTAAAAGGGACATTTTGTTCTCTTTTGCCTCTTTCACAAGATACGTACTGTCTTGTGACCACAATAGAAATGAAATTTCTTTATAGCTCATCTTGTTATAGCTTGTTCACAGGAAAGTTTTCTGATCCCAAAGCCTTTATCTCCAAGATCCCCTCCGAGAGGTGGCTGGGGTGACTTCTCTCTGCCCAACAGCTTCTGCAAGACCTTGAAAGATTTCACACTGCAGAAATATATCTATCAGTTCTCAGCTATTATTGGCTTTGGCTAGACTGCAACCGTTTATTATAATAGTATGGAGCCTCTCATGAAAGGAAATAGTTTTCTCATTGGAAAACTGTACTTTAGTACATCTGTGAGACATAAGTGAATGAAATGTGTAAATAAACACATTAGAGTGAATCAAAACAAAGAAAAATGAAAACCCCTTAACAGCTTAAAGTATTTTTAATAAATATATCAAGTGTCTCATCTTCAAGTATCAATTACAGAAAATCAAGGAAATGGATATAAACACATAATAAATTCTGTGGTGCTTCAGTACACATTTGTTTTATAAAGAATGTATTGCATCACAGCATAGCCTTAATTCGGACCTTAAATAAATACTATTACAGGAGAACTCTCACATTCTAACCATAACAACAATAACTACTTCTGGAAAGGACAACCATAAAAAAATATTTATATACACATTAATGATACCTACTGACAAGATCAAATACAAGTCTGCGCATATATTATTTTCTTAGAATAAGTGGGAAAATACTGCAATAGACTATCTGGTAGAACTAACAGAAGTCACAGCAACTGAAAATATTTTTAAATTGTACAGTCTGTTAATACTATAAACTATTAAAATGTTTGTAAGAGTATCCATTAACATGTTGATGTAAAGAATCCCCAACATACTGTCCAGGGTCATGATTGTAGCACTGTCATGAAGTATGTACTTCTTCACAGTTGGATGAAAAGTGTGTTTATTAGGGGGCTGACAGCTCAGCTGCTATAACCAGAAGTATTTATTTCTTTCATTTTAAAAAGCTTGTTTTCTGGTGATTTGTTATTACCATTCACCCAATGAGTTAGATTTTTAGGTTTAGTTTTGATTTTTTCCTAGGAACTTCTATGCAATAAAGCTACAGTGTTATAAATCACAGAGAGAAATGTGCACATGGATCAGCTCAGCTGGGCTCTCTACAGCCAGAGTTACAGGAAGATTTGATGGTGCTGTAGCAGGTTGCCCCTTCACAAACTCCTTTCAGCAGCACTTACAGACTTGCTATGGGCATCTTTCCAGATGGCAGCACCCAGAGGAGTGTTTGAATATATTTACCTCTATTTGGCACCCTTTTGCCTTGCCCTTGCTACAATTCTCTGTACTGCTCACAAAGAAATTCAGAAAATTGAGCCTAAATGAGATTACCTTGATAATACAGTGCTCCTTTGGAGGCCACCTTTGAGAACAAGGTACGATACTACAAATCTCCAAGCTGAGCAGGTGTGATAATGAATTCAAGAGCTGCGAATGTGTCACTGTGAATTCAGTTGTTCTCAAAGCTTAATACATGCATGTTGCAATTTGATGATGCTTTATGCAATCGCAGGGTTGTTACTGTCAGAAACAATCTGTTTACTTTGCATATTTTCACATTTTTGTGAGCTGCCTAGATTCTATCTTCTGCAATTGGAATGGAGATTTACCAATTTATTTTATTTTTCAAGATGAGTAGCCTTGCAAAGGATCTGAAAAAGTCCCAGCATGCAGAATTTGGGAAAATTCTGGGGCATAATGATATTCATGGCGATTCAGATTCCACATTCATCTGACCTTGACAGCTGAAACAAGGCCAGAGGATCTCAAAGACCAAGCTCCATGGGTCAGAAAACCCCAGGAACAGAATACACTCTTGGTTTGCTAGTTCAGTACTCTGACATTGGATGGAGAGGCTCTGAGTGATGAAAAAACAGTATAAATAGCCTGGCAGTAGCAATAATGGCTTTAATGGAATAAAAACTGGAGAAAAACATTTATGCTGGTCCCCTGTCCATGCAGCCTGTGAAGAAGGTAGGCATCTGAAGAGAGGGTAGCAAGTCAACCCTGAGATTGATCAGTGGGCAACAAAGCCCACGCTACCAGCTATTCACCCACAGGGGCAGCAGGCTCATGGCAGGAAGGGTAAAGGCAAGGAGCAGAGGGCTTCTGCCTCTTCTCATTGTTTGGAGGAGTTGTTATGAGCTACTCTGACCAGAAGACAACAATCTGAGTCGTTACCTGTGAAACCTGTTCTCAACTGTGCTTGTCTGCTGAGATAGAGGATGCTCATAACAAGGATGCTAAATCATCATTTCTGCACCCACTCCAGTGTGGATGCTGTCAGCCTGGCTTGACTCCTCCCTGTTGGCATCACTGGTCCCCTGACATGCAGGACTGGGACAAACCTGGCCTTAAAGCAGCTGAAAATCCCAGCTGAACTGCAAGGCTGCTAACAAAACCTACCTCCACCTCTGTTTAAATTGCTTGTACCCACCCTGCTCTGTGTGACAGCATGTCTTTGCAACCCTTTACTGGTTTGACCTTTTTAACATAGAAACTCACATCTAATTTATTCTACTTTTAGAAAACCCCTGCCTGTGGAGTCTCTCAATAAAGGGATAGATAAAATACTATGATAGTAAAAGTTTTCTAAGTTGCTTATTTTTCTACTGGCCTTTCTGTCATTAAAGAAGTCATATTTAATTTTATGTAAAGCCTTAATACCAAAAAAGGAATACCACTACTGCTCTTATGAACTACTTCAAAAGTTAATCTCCTTTTAAATGACCTTTTATATTGTTAATTGAACCTTGATATCATATTTCACATACATTTTATATCTAACATATACATATGTACAGACTTTTTATTTGCAAATCTGTAAGTCACAACATGTCACTAGGAATGACACACATGCACCCTCTGGAAGGTGGTCAGTTCATAGTGTCTGGGTTGTTTCAGTTAGAAGTCATTATCTTGAAACTATTAAAAATTTAACCAGGAACTTTGTGAAGCAGAATCCTCCTGTGAGATATCTGCATTTTTTGGCTCCTGCTAGAATTTGTTCTTTACCACATGCAATATCTGCAGAAAATACAGGACACAATTACTTGCATCTCAACTGTCAACAGAATAGAAGTCAGGGTGTTGCCTTCTTATGTAAGGGATGGCATCCACCAGCTGGCATTTAAGAAAAACACATTGGTTCTTCAGTTCAAAGGCCAGATTTAACTGCACTAAGAGATTCCAACACAAGCATTGTACTCTAAATTTGAATCTGAAAAAGGTGAGTTGCAGAAAATTATTAAAGATAGTGGTTAATAATACAGTTTTGAAGCCTTATGTCTAGCTATTGCTAATGTGACTGCACCTTCAGTTATTAACAATTTCCAGCCACTAAACGTAGTCCTTCACTGCTATTTAAATAAGTGCCACATCTGTGAATTTAATTGATGTCATATAATACACACAAGACTATATTACCTGGGTATCTCAGCCACCACATGCACGCTCTCCACTGTATTTGCAAAAATGAAAACATATTATTGCATATTTCCTCCCCAGTAGGAAAGCACCAGTACAGCTGGCAACATCCCCTTCTGCAGTTGTCAAGTCCCAGTGGCTGGCTGCAAAAACAGGTTTTGTTTGATTTCAGTCATATGCTCATTTGATAAATGTCTTTTTTGCATTATGAAATCACAATTACTTCATAAACTGCAATATAAATTCAGTTAAACTTTGCAAGAAGCCATGGTGGTGGAAACTCAGGGCATGCTACACTTCCAAAGCAGAGGGCTTCATAGATAAAGTATTTAAAGAAGCCAAGGATGGATATGTTTAACAGTGAAACGAAATTGTGTATTTAAAAGTGGTTTTGCAAACTAGACTTTAAAAGCAAAGCACTCTAAAATCTTCAGATCCACAGTTTTCAAAGTCTAAGCTTTAAAATGAAAAACACCTAGACAAATAAGTAAAAAAATATTTATACAATTAGAATTTGTCTACAGATTGTGTGACAACAAAAACATTTTTCAGGCTTTTTCAGTGACATATTAATTGGGCAAGATCAACTGTTAGTGTTACAGAAAAATAATTTCAAAATTTCAAAACACGTAAGTTCAATTTAAAAGCAATAAATTAATCTTATTTCTTAACTAAATTAACATGAATCTTTTCTTGAACAAACCTTTTGTTAATTTACTTTAAAAAATGCTTGATCTGTGTAACTAGTTCTTTGCTGGCAGGAAAAAAAAATAAAATCCGAGTATTTGTAGAGGCAAGCTTAAAATCACATTATCGTTTTTAATCCATGAATTGTGTATTCCTGACAGCAAAGTTCAAGAGGCACCTAAAAAAATCTCTGTGTTTAGCAGCCATTGAGACTAGTCACCACTTTTCAGGAGACGCTCAGCAGCATGCAGGATTGGGCCCACGGGTCTTGGATCAGTGGAAAAATTACAAAAGCAGCACATTCCTGAAATCTTAGGTTCTGCTTGCTTTCCTTCTTGCTTTCTTTCCCTTAAGGCTGTCTGGGGTTTTAATCTAAATTTCTGAAGTCTAGATGATTTCTCTTGTGTTGCTTATTTCCAAGTTGGTTTTTAGATGTTGGAGAGAAGTGTAACAGGACTAAGAAATTTCATAAACTCTGTTAGTATTTGCTATTTTAAGATGTTAGGCTAAATGCATTCCTCTTTTCAAAAGATAGTCTAATGAAAGTAAAATTAGTCCAGAAAATCAATTTGGGACTTACTTTCATATGTTTTTCACTCAAAATATATTTGAGCTTACACTACCAAAAAAAAAAGAAAAACAGGCTTGGTCCCCAGAAAGCTTAAGGATTGTTTACCCCTGTTTGCTTAATTTAATTTTTTTTTATAATGTGGTTAGCATCTAAATAAACCTTATCAAACATTTCTTGCTCCGCTGACAATTTTCTGACCTCCTAGTTGAAGATCTGAGCCCTAACTTGGTTCATGGATGAGTAATCACAGCAGGTCCACAGCAGAACCTATCCTAGAACTACAAATATATCATCTGCAGCATTGTAAATCAAAGCCTCAAAGAGCATCATTTAGCCTGAAGCTAAAATTGCTTGTTTATCAGATGGTGCCTAGCTTAGCATGGAGCAGTTCCTTGTAAATCTCAGGGACCTTTTACAGCATATACTTAAGCAAGCATATTGGCTCCTGGGAGACTTTCCGAGAGCTTTAATGACTGCAGACTGCTAAAAGATCGAGGCCTTGGTTTAGTTAAGTGGTTACTTGTATAGCTTGGCTCCATTTTGTAAACTCCCAAAGATAAGGTGTCTGCTTTATCTGGGGAAAGAGCAAGCATTAGTTTCTTAGGAAATCTTTATATCCTAAGTGTTAATGTTCTTGTGGCTTTTGGTATTTTGACCTTTGTCTGCTCACTTTTGATTTACGGTGGGAGCAGAATCTTTTCCCTCTAATCCCTTCCTATGTTTTATAGCTACTTTGAAAAGCCCAGTGAAATACTCACAGCACAGCTTTTAGAAGTAGGTGTAAGGCTGCCCTATTCATAAATACATTGTGCAGCTCAGAGCTCTCTAAGAACAAGGAATTAAGAAGACCACCCATTGTATCTCCTATTATTATTCGTTATTTTATTTCCTAATCAAATGGGTGGTCACAACAACTCCATGGACCGCCGTTTGCTGCAGCCCGAGTCAAAGTCCAGGTTTTTCACTCCCATCGGCACCCAGCCCCTCTGTGACAGAAAGGCGGGTGGCAGCGGTGGTGGCACTGGAAAATCACCCAGGCAGCTCCCCTTGGTTTACCGCTTGGAGAAGCCCTCGCTGTGATCATGAATAACGCATTGGCTGGATTTGCCACTAGGACACCGGTGGCCAGGCAGCTACTTGCTGATAGATCCTTGCATACACTTGATGTAATTTGCTAATTGTAGAGCTTGTTATCTGGGTCTCTCACTTTTTGATTTGAATTAATTAGAGTTCACCTCGATACAGCCACCTGCTGTGCTGTCACACGCAGCATATATTGGTACAACAAAAACAAGGAATTTTTTTAATAGGCTTATTCATGCAAAATGTGCTCCCACTTAGATGTGTGAAATGGCATCACTACAATGTCATAGATTAAAAAGGGGAACATCATTTATTTCAGTTGGCACGGTAATGATGCAAATGAGAGGAAAAAATGGTCCATTGCATTTATAGGCAGAAGACCCAATGCATTTGAAATCTAATCTGACTTTACCAATTATTCAATATCTTTAAGTCTTTCTCACTTTCCGTATTTTTTTCCCTTCCCCTAGCTAAGAGCAGGAAGGTCTGATTTCTGTTGCTGTTAGTAGTGGTGCTAACGTGTCTTAAAGCAAGAATTTTCGCTGGTCTTTTGCGTGCAAACCTCCTCCAGCACCAATGCAAGGATTTGCCCGTATTCCTGTGGGCAAGCACACGCCGCTTACCAGAGAGCTGAAAATATACTCCCTTGCTGCGAGTTTTTCAAATAGAACAAATCGTTATAACACACAGCTAAGGAAGAGCTAAATAACATTAAAGGTGCACAGAAGCAGGTGTCTTTCAAAGCTGCTACTTTCAAACTACACTGAAAAATATGAGTTTCCTTTTCACTAGGTATTTAATGTTGGCAGTGGCAGAGTTCTTTGGATATGCAATTGTATTTGTTTGCTTTCTATAAATTTTAATAACGGTATTGAAAACCAAATCCTATTTTCATATACGCAGCCCAAGTAAGTAGGATTTTGTACAAAAGATGTCAGGAATTCTGAAGTACATCTGGAGTTATTTTTTAAGCACAGAATCAGTAACAGGTGACATATTTACTCCATAACAACGTAAAAATATTTGAGCTGGCTTTGAACTACCTGTTGCAGTATAGACTGAGTTGCTGGGAGCTCAGAGCAAAACAGTTCACCCTGGCTGTTATGTCCTGTGTGCACACTATTCTTTGCCCTAAAGCTCAATCTTTTCTTCCCCATTCAGTACCATTCACTGTGGCCTGGATGTTCAGTCAGGGACATCCTCATGTCTGGACACAGAGAAACTTCTTTAAATCTGACATGTGTTCCATAGGAGATATAGTATAAGTACTATTGATGAAAGAAATTCTGATACTTTCTGATTTTTACTGGAAAGCAAAAGAAAAAGTAGAAAAATAAAACAGGAATTATAGAATGAAAATTACATCCAGATAGCTGGATATATAGATATTTTGTGCAGCTCATATCTATTTCTCTTTCTGAAAAGAATTCATACTGAATCAGTAGAAGGATTAAAACCTATATTATTCACATAGGGTTAGCTCCCAGGAACAGGAAACTGTGCCATAGAAGTTGCAAATTCCACCCAGAACACTAGGTAAACATTGCTGCCGTTGCTAAGTATTTTGAGTATAATTTCTTGAGCTGCAATTACACCTTTGGATACACATGGGCACAGAATGGCAATTAGTGGCAAAGTCAGAACACTCATTTTGGATTTCCCAGCTAAAACACAAGCAAAAGAGATCAGCTGCCAACATACACACACAAAACAAAAAGCCCTGTGCATGCAGGACTGCACTACAGACTGGAGTTAGCAAGAAGGCAAATAAAATCATAGAATGTTTAGAATTGGAAGGGACCTCAGAGGTCATCGAGTTCCAACACCCCTGCCATGGGCAGGGACACCTCCCACTAGAGTAGGTTGCTCAAAGCCCCATCCAGCCTGGCCTTAAATACTTCCAGGGATGGGGCATCCACAACTTCTCTGGGCAACCTGTTCCAGTGCCTCACCACCCTCACACAAAAGAATTTCTTCCTAATATC
>VZRU01017577.1:145118-177331 GCA_013398155.1 Pedionomus torquatus | reverse complement strand
ACTCCCAAGTCCTTCTCCTCAGGGCTGCTCTCCAGCCATTCTCTGCCCCACCTGTATTTGTTCCTGGGATTGCCACGTCCCAGGTGCAGGACCCTGCACTTGGCTTGGTTGAACTTCATGCCATTTGCATTAGCCCACCTCTCAAGCCTGCCCAGGTCCCTCTGGATGTCATTCCTTCCCTCCAGCGTGTCGACTGCACCACCAAGCTTGGTGTTGTCAGCAGACTTGCTGAGGGTGCATTCAATCCCACTGTCCATGTCTCTGACAAAGATGTTAAATAGCACGGGTCCCAATACTGACCCTTGTGGGACACCACTTGCCACCATCCACCACTTGGACATTGAGCCATTGACCACAACCCTCTGAGTGTGTCCATCCAGCCAGTTCCTTACCCACCGAGTGGTCCATCTATCAAACCCATGACTTTCCAATTTGGAGACTAGGATGTCATGTGGGACAAATAGAAATATTCTGTGATAAAGGGTACATTGTGACTTAAACTTTGAAACCAAGGAACTGCAAGAGGAGAAGGCTTCATTTAATGAACATTGTACAGCTGTTGATGCAAGTTTTTTCAGAGAGAGCTTAATGAATAAGAGTCCACACAAAGAAAAAAGAAGGCATTTCAGCCTTCCAGTCACTGATCCTATAATTGGATTTAGTGTGTGGTCACTATTCTCTCTTTTTTCCTTTGAATATCATTGCCCCCATGTTTAATATTTAATTATTAATCATGCTCCCAGGTTTAATATTGCCTGACTCTATCACTTAGATTCTGTTTCAATATCAGGTCTGGAGTCCAGGTCTAAATCCTTATTCCATGCAATAAAAAATAAAAAATGTACAAAAAAAACTCATAAAAAACAAGTTTTCCAACTGATATATTCATCAGAGGGAGAATCATGACTATTCAACAAAGTTTTAATCTCCTAATGCCTGTGAGCAGAAGACAATAATCCTGGACCCATTGAAGCTGAGTGCAGAAAGTCCACTGAGTCAATTTGCCTCAAGAGATTCTTGTTTCTGTGTGGCTGTATTCTTAAGAGCATCCATTACTTCAACAGATGTTGAAAATCAATATTTTTGTAACTATACAGAATTTATTGTGTTGGTATTATTAAGAACTAGACAAGAATTGGAATTTAAAGGCAATCACCTTTAAAACAGACAAATGGTGCTGATTTTTAACAGTGAGGATAATTAATCAAACTCCTACATGCCATAATGGTTTCTCCAGCTTTGGAGACCTCTGAGGTGAAGGCTGAAGATAGCTCTGGAAGGTTCTCAGGTCAAACAAATATCTGTCCCAGTGCTACAACAGCAGGCTAAATTTATCAATACATTGATACAAAAATAATAGATGCTAAAATTAGGAAGTCTGGTAATCTCTTCCCGCACAGGCACTTGGGAATCATGGGAACAGTTTCAAATTCAGAGAAACTGGGAAAGGTACAATGTTCCAGTTTTATTTAGCTACAGAAATAGTTATAAATGGAAGAAATGGCTGAATTAATAAACGCTTATTGAGGAAGACTATTTCTGAAATGCTCCCACTGGTTAGCTGGTAGCTATGAGACTTCAAAGCAGTCCCAAATCTCAACATACTTTCAACACAAATTTTCCAGAGAATAATGTTTCTAACAGCCTTTACTGAAGTGTTTCACAGATATAAACCATCTCACAAGTATTTAGTTTATTACTCACAAGTATGAGTTTATATGTGATTGGTTTTGAAGGAGACATGACTAACTTCAGTACCAAAACCCAGGCAGGGAACAGAGGGGCAAGTGAGTGAGTGTTTTTTGGGCAAGCTGGGGAATACAGAGGTTGTTTCTGCCCACCTAGAAGCTTCAAGGAGAACACTTTTATTTAGACTACAAGGTCTTTTGGTGGTGGACGTGCAGTGCCCACATTTGTTTACAGAACATGTCATAATTACAGCTGCTAAAATAATACCACTGGAAAATGCTTTACTGATTTTTTTACTGTTTGATTAGCCTTAGGGGATAACAAACCTTCTCTAAACCATGAAACCAGTAAAACTCTTTGCTTTGAAAAAGCAGCACTCCCTCTTTTCTTTAGCAAAGCCCTGCCACCCTGTGCAGGGCCCAGTGTGAAGCGATGGGAGCAGCTTGGTCCCTTACCTAAACAGCCGTCCTGGAGACACCTGCAGGGTCTGTGCCACCAGAACTTCAGTGAAACTGCAGCTGCTGCTGTAGGGGTAAATAAAAAGGGAAACATACTTTCTCCTTCTTCTTCCATATTTAGAAAAACGAGAACGTGCTGCAGAGAAAACAAACAGTGATTTCCACAAGTCAATTCCATGGTGTCTGGTGAGACTGCACATCACTAGACATTTCCATACATGTGGAGGGTGGAAAATATCAGATCCTACCTTAAACCAAGGTAGGATCACTGCACCTACAGAGGAGGAGATAACAGTAATACTGCCATGCTTAACTGCCTCTGAATGTCTCCTTATGAATAAAAGGGGCATCAGCTTGTAAGAGAAGCACAACAGGGAATCTGCCATCTCCTTTCCATATATTAGCACAGACAACCTCAAGCAAATTTTTCCTTACTCCATATTTCCAGTCAGGTCAGTCTCATTAATGCCACCCAGGCACAAGCGGTAAGGTAGGTGGCTTGCATTTGCTGCTGATTACTTATTTACTTATTTTCACATTGATCTGTAAATACATCCGGGAGCACTTGCACCATCTGCTGCACATTTGTCAGTCACTGAAAGGAGAGTGGACATCTGGGGACATCACTGGGTTTTGTTGACTTTCCCCCATTAGAGCTACTGTTTCCCTTTTAAGCATGAAGTGAGCAAAGAACCTAGCTGACTGTTGTGCAAAGGAAGACGGGTGTATGTGACACTACCTCCAAATCCTCCAAGTCTGAGTTTTCTCCCAAGCTTTCTGCAATTTGGTAGAGCCCAGAGCATAAAAACAGCAAGAAATGTAAACAGGTCAGTCTTAGACCTCCTTTACAAATGAATGTCGTCATTAAGTGGTAATATGACAGACAAACTAAAGTACCTCCCATGTGTCCATGATATCACAAAACCCCAGATGTGAGAAAAATCACAGAATTTAATAAGTTCCCCTAAATTCTGGTTTGGTAGCTGTTGCATGCCCGCAGGCATGGATGGGGAGCACCAAGGCTGCCTGCCTGGGCTCCAGAAGCAGAATGTTTATTAATATTCTTCAGAAAATCCCCATTTTGTCTCAAGTGATTCGGCCTTGCCTCCCCTTTTGCCTGTGTATCTACTACCTACACACTCACAGATATGCTTCTTACAAGCACAGTCTCTGGAATCATCAACACTGTGCTACCAAATATTCATGTTTAAACCCTCACTTTCAGGACAACTGAAAATAATAATAGAAGTTCTTGTGTTAAAATTGATCTATTTGGAGCATATTTGGTTTATGTTTCCAAGATAAGCCTATTAGTCTGAAAACTAAAATTCAGAGATAGTTATCTGATTCCAGCTACTGGTGTGCAAGAAAAAAAAAGTAACACACCGATATTGTGAGAAGTGAAACTATCGCTGCCAACTCTCAGCATTTTCCACTTCAAAGATACCCAGTTTTATGCAACCTGCTTGAGAGAAACGTCAGAAGCTGCCATAAGGACATCCCAGTGCTAGGAGAGGAAAGTGCAGGCTCAAAGCGACACCACTCAGGGTGTGCTCTGATGCACAGGGGACTGGCCAAAGAGGCAGCACCCTGTGGTGCTCAGCCCCTCTGGTTCTGCGGGCACATGGCTTTCACCCAGCCAGAACCGTGGTTTGTTGAGGCTAGTGTAAACTGATTGCACCTTCTAAACATAGCTGTGGCTGCGCCTGATCATAAAAACTCAAATCTCTTGGAGCTGAAAAATTGCTTGGGTAGGTTTGTAGAGCACACCTGCATACAAATTTTTCACATTTTCCAAGTGGTTTGCCAGATGGCAAACCCTGCTTAGAGATTCTGTCATTAAGTGCTTATTTTTTTTTTATTTTCTACCACTCATAGTTCACAAGATAGATAAAAGACGTTTCTCTACCATGACACTCATCAAGCATTTTTGTGAACTAAAGAGTAAAATAACATTGACAACATTGCAGTTCAGTGTCTGTAGTAGCAGATATTGCTCAAGATCACACCCAGTGGATAGTGGAATGGTTTGCTTAGCACTAGCACACACTCTACCAAAATGTGTTACCCAGGAAGTTTTGTTTGCTTTGCTTTTAGCTCTACAATAGTACACCAAAAGGATTTCAGAATTAACTGATGGCCTGCAAGCTTTGCTAGCCATAAGGAGTCCATAGATTATTGTAGCCACTGTTCTTGAGCCAGTTGTTATCACTGTGCTCTATAAATATGTTAGCATAACAAGGAAGGTTTCAGGCAGTCACTGTGGCCACCGTTGGGGTCTTCTATGGGGAGGGAGGGAAGGCAGATCTGTTTGCCCACCTTCCATGGGCTACTGCAATAGCCCACAGCTCCTGCTGTCTCCAGGAACACAAACTAGGAATGGAGTGACTGTACATTAATTCAACAGTGTAACCAACACTTAGGGTTTTTTCAGAATTGTCTCTTGCATTTCATTTGGTGTAAATCATCAATATTAGAAAACATCCAATTGCAACCAGCTCACAAGAAATCCAAAAACAGCTTTTTTGATGTTTTGATAACAGGTATGCAGATATTCCATTGCCTTCAAATTTTACTGTTCTATTTTCTTTGAGAAACTTCTCTCATCATTTTTCTGCTCTCAGCTTCGCTGCCTACAGGATGGTGGTAGAGATGAGATATACATCTCATCCTGGTGTCGGAAATGAAATGAAAATAAATACTGCTTATCACTTGCTCTCGGCCTATTTTCTATCTCATTCTGTTGCTTCTCAGTGTAATATACCATTACAGCCTTTTCTGCCTGTACAAGAGTCATGGACCAAATTTCCATTCTAAAATGGCTGTGAATTTCAAATTCATCATATACGTGCAAAACAGTTAGGAGAATGAGATTTGTACAGTTATCCACAAGTACAAGATATACAAGAAAAACTCTGTAATGAATAAGGACCAAAAGAAGTTAATTAGTAGCACTCCTCTATCTGGATTTTATTCAGTAGGATATAGGGTGGTGGAATCACATGATAGATAATTTAATGTTTTCATAGGGGTCAGGGTTAGAGAGGAGGTCATAGTACAAAACCAAAATGCTCAATACTACAGGCAGTTTAAAAGCTATGCTTGATTGGATGTACTGATATTTTAATTTGGTCCTTAAGGTTTCTAATTTTCTATTTGAATTGTGAAATAAGAATACAATAACGGGTTTTTGTTGATAAGTTTCACAAATGTCAGAGAATGTAATGCTTTTTGTTTGTTTGCTCGAGGCAGAATGAGCAGTCCATTCTTTTGGTTGACCTCTGTATATCTGGAGACTATGTAAACATATTGAAACTTTGTTGTGTTCTACAGTGAGGGAATGAAGTGCATCGATTGCTTGCGATTATTAGCTAGAGTGGGATAAGCCTTCTCCTTATTATGCAGATTAGTGAAGCTCTCAGTTCCAACATATTGTACAGATGCAGGAGAGCAGCTGCTCTTACAGATGGCAAGTACACAGCTCCATTAGTATGTATCTATTGTCTGCTTTTGGCTTGCTCAGAGGATGGAGAGGATGGGTAAAGAGGAATTGTTACACAGTGAAATGTAAAGGAGAACACACACTCTTAAAAATCCATACCCAAGAGACTATTTACACAGCAGGGCAGACAGCAATCAAATTAAAAATCCACCCTAAATAAGGACTTTCATATGTCACAATTAAGCTTCTCTAGTTTTAAAACAGACTAACCATTAAAATCCAGGAATGGAATTCAAATTTTACAAGTAAATGGTATTAAATAAAAAGAAATCCTGGGAGGTTCATTGAAAAATTGGTCATGTCTTTGGCCCAACCAAAGCTTTAACCCCACCTCCCCCCTCAAAACACACCTCACTACCCCAAAGAACAAATCCTCCCTTATTTTGCATAACATAAAAGACAGAAAAGCAGAACTGTGCTTCATTTATTAAACTTTTCACTATCAGAATATAGCATTTCATGCAATTTTTTGCATTAATGAGAGCTGAAGCAGCTAAATTTAAGTTAGTATAGACAGCATTGATTGTGCCTCTATGTCAATTATTCTTTGTGAAAATGCTAAACAGAACATTAGTTAAGCGTGGTAATTTTTAATGTGAGGAACAATTCCTGAGGAAAGATAGAGCTACAGGCTGACTGCTGAAAATAGAGTCTAGTGAAGGACAGCTATTTATAACACAGTCTGTGGCTGGACGCACAAATTACAGTTACACTAGCAGGTTTTATGATATGCTTCACATACAGTATATTTATATTTAGTACAGAGATGACTTACAGTGGAAAAGAGTGGTACAGTACAAATGAAGAAGGTGCTAAACTCAAAATTATGGTCTCACTCCAATCTTAAAGTCTGGGAAGCCAAAGATGCCTAACCAAGTGCAAGGCAAAGGATAAAAGTGTAAATATGTAAACAGACCCATCAGGTCTGTATAACATTTAGGAGGTACTTGTCCTTTGTGACAAGCCTTTCACTCAAAGCAATCTGAAAAGAGGACTTGCCTATGAGCAAAGTCTATTATATCTGTTCTCATGACACGCAGGGTCTAGAGATCAGCTGCACAGTAGCTGGGCTATGAGGTGCCCTTGCTGCCCTTCAAAGCAAAGTCTGGGGTCCTCTGTGTTCAGGGAGAAACGACTTGGTTTATACTGAGCATAGATTTTATAAGGAAAATACTGAAGGGTAAGACCAAAACAAAGTGCCATTGGCTTCCCTCTCTGACCCTTTCCCAGGTGGTAGAATTGCAATTAAACATTTTATTTCATTTTGGCTTGGAGACCAGCAGACTTCACCCAGCTGCTGGGTAAACTTCTGTATTTACTTGCATCCATCTTCTGAACTTCATCTAGAAAAAAAACCCTTTGTTAAAAACATTGAATGAACATTCCGTTTCAAAATGTAGTTGAGTTTTTGCAAGAATTAGACATGGAAATGATAGGGAAGAAGCCTGTTTTGGACTGGCCAAGAACAGAATATTTTTCTCCCAGAAAACATAATTTAATTTTGTTAGCATTTTGGCTTTTTTATGTGAATATTAGTGGTGTCAGGCAAACCAAATATGCATCTGCTCTTCTAAGCTTGATTCTATCAAACTGCATACTTGTGGACAGGTTGTTCTCCTTCCCTTGAAGCCTTACTTCCTAACTAGCTCTAGATTTGCTTAGGGAAGTTGGAAGGTTTGGTTGATAAGATGAAATTTTTCAGAAAGTTGAATAACAGATCTTTCCTTCTGACAGCAGTGATTTTGATCGCTACCTAACAGAAGAGAGTAGCTATGCCAGGGCACTAGGGTGGCTTTCCTGATATCTCTGCTCACAGGCAGTCCAAAGACAGAAGTTCAAAGTATGTCTAGGCACTCATGCTGTGCGCTCTGAGTCTAAAATAAATTTAAAATAGTTTTGAGCCTCTGGGCAAGGCAGATTTGCAGAGCGTGGATGCTGAAGTCTCTTCAGACAATGAGCTGTATGAGCATCACCATGTCAGGCAGCATCTCAGGCAGCCCCTATGGGAAACTCCAGTGTCTGGAGATCTATAGATTAGCAGTACATTCAAATTAATCTTGTATCTGGTCTCACAGATTAAGTTGATACACTTGAAGGATTTCATTTTGAATGAGTCTTACAGGATTTGGGCTTAGATGAGAGCAGAATTTTTACTTTCCTCCCAGACGCATCCTGTGCATCTGAGTCCACAGCACACAGCCCTGTCTGAGGGCGACCATGCAATCCCATCAGTCCCCCTCTTCCTAAAGGCTATTGTTTCTATGCAAATCCAGTCATAAATAAATCCTCAAGTATCAGGAAAACTAGTTTTGTTCCTTTAGCTTTCTTTTCATTATTAATTATAAAGATATAATCATCATACAAAGGTAACACATTTGGGGAGAGAAAAAAACTATGCTGGGCTTCTTGGCTACAAATATTTCCTAGGTAGTTCATTTTCGTCTTTCTGTCTGGTTCATTTGTTTTTTAATCCTTGCTGGACTTTTTTTTTCATGTTAATAGCACCTAGAAGCTGTGCTTTCTTCACAGTATGTAACCATGAATTCCAGTACAAAGTCCTAAGACCAATGGTTAATATAGAGAACATTATCCTTCTGATAAACTGCCAAATAGAAAAGTATCTGTAACAAAATGTACAGATTACCTAAAACACATGAAAAAACAATGCACTTTAAAATGTAGATTTAAGGGGTTTCCAACACTATTTGAGATTAAGATGAATTTGTCAAAACCTATTATGCCTTAAGAGCTATTTGAATGGAATTTCAAGATTGAATCTCCAGAGGCCTTCAATACAAAAAAAATGGGAAAGGTCTGTCTTTGTTTGTTCTGAATTTAGAGGGCTTTAATTCAACTCATCTCTAATGGTAACAATAGGGACCTTGCCCTAATTTTATCTTCTGACACTGTAGCTGGATTCAGGTTTTAACGTCAATACTGTACTCCTCATATACCAGAGCATACCCACATAGTGCAACTTTCATTTGCCAATTTCTATTACTTGTGGTCAGGAAAGCAATGTTTAAGAATTAAGAAAGTGTAGAAGGAGAGATGCACAGCACAAAAAGAGTACCAGAATCTCTGCTCCAAGAAGTTTGCCATACTAACTGCTAAACACAAGGCAAAGCACAAGCAAAATTGGGTTTTACAGGTGTAGGAAATCAGAATTATTTTTCCGGGATTCTGTTGCTCTATAATTATAGAATCTGGTTTTAGAGGTACAAAAGATGATACCACACATTTCTGTGGATTTTTTTTAATTGACTGTCTTGTCAGAAAATAGTATGTGCAGAAAATAATGACTTAGACCCATGTCATTATCCTATCAGGGAGATATTGTAGCAGGCTGCCAGTGAACAGGCTGTACAAAACATGGGAGACAGATATCTTTTGCCAAAATCTCAATTTGGTGCTGTAAAATGACAGCTTGTGATAAAGTATTCTCTATTGTTTTAAAATAAAAGGCTAATAAAATTGAAATCTTAAAGTCATATCCCTTAAAAATTAAATCCAGAGATTCCTAATTTGACACATTTTAATAACAGTGTTAAATATATACGTGCATAAATATACTTTCTCACTGTATGTCTGCAATAGTCAAGATAATGTTCAAAAGACCATATCTTATGGAATATACATGGTATATTATTTAGGAAAGATAAAAGATGTTTCTGATGTTGCTCAAACAAACAAAACCAGACAAACCCACTTTGCATTGCTATTTGTAAATCTGGGACATGCTGTCAACATCCTGAAACTTACAGCTTTCCAGAAGAGACCTTTATGTTTGAAAGCCATGCATAAAGCAAAATTTGATGACCAGAGTTCAAGCTTTCTGAAATAAACTTGCAGGATTTTAAGTACTTGATACTTCCTCCACCAGAATAAAAAGTAAAGCAAAGTACTTTCAAACCAAATAAATATAAGGAAGTCACAATACAAATGGTCATTATTACCAATATCATATGCAGTTTCGCTGCTACTGTGAGGTCGGATGGGCTTTACAGACATTTGTTCTCCATGATCCAAGAATATAAAATCTTAAAGAGAAAGATTGTACACAAAGTGTATAAAAAGTGAAAAGTACATAGTGTACTGGATATTTTCCCTGTTGAACTACTTTATATGGTAAAAACATACTTAATATGGAAAAAGTTGAGGGTAGTCATCCCCCCATTGACTACCTTCAGACAAGAGATGTTCTTTGAGGCCTTGTCTAGCCTGTTTATCTATCATATTCAGTTAATTAGAGTAAAATTTCTGTTCTGGACTTAAATAATTTCAAATTACATGCATCTAGCATATAAATTCCCTGTCACAAGTTTCCTAATGGGAAATAATTTAGGGTTCACGGGAAGGTGGAAAACTGACCTACGTAACACATTCATCCATTTCGGGCACAATTAGTACAGCTGACGCTAAATATTTCTCTCATACTTCAAAGCCTTTCCAAATTCCAGAATTTTTCCTGATTCACACTAGAGAAAACTTCTTGAATATCTTTTTCAAAGGTGACAATAATTTTCTAGGCTTTTCAAAACATTGTTACCAGGGAATTCACACAAGATGGGGTAGAAGATGACTGAATATTGTGTGAGGATCAAGTCTTCTGAAAAACCTAAATGTAGATATTCTAGACTATTTGCTACCTTAAAGCAGCCTCCTGGGCCTGTCTATGTTGAAGAGAATGTGTCACCCCAAGAGCACCTCAGAAGAGGTTTAGTCGGAACTGATCTGGAAGAATAAGAATAGTTCAGAACAGAGGCGTGATCTTCCAGCACAAAGCTCTGGTCCTTCAGCTTTTACCAAGCCTGAAGACCAAAAGAGACTACTCTGTGCTTCCACAACTCACTTCTATTGATGGAAACAGTTCACATAATTCAAGGGAACTTAAAAACAAAAAAGTACACCTGATAGCTGGACCAAATTCTTCTACTCAAATTAAAGCCTCTCCCAGCTCTTCAAAGAGTAGTCCTTATGTACCAAAACCTTCTGTATCATGCATGATTTTTGGTGTGATCTTTCCATGCTGCATAAGCCTTATATTTTCACAATTCTTTCCCTGATGAGGTTAGTAAAATAATATATGCAAAATAAATGAGAAAACAGAAAGGTCAATCAGGGTACACAAACTACAGGAGGGTATTGCTGGTTTTATTTTGTTTTCTTCTTCCAGACTACAGTTTAAACCTCTAGATATCAAGAATGCTTAAGAGACGTAGATAACAGACAACAATTGAGCTGAAGTTAGATGCCCTTAAGATTTCAGAACTCCTGTATTTAAAACAAATTATTTTAAGACAAATCCTGTCCAAATAAATAGAAGTTTAGAGCTAAAAAACCACATCATCAGATGTGTTCAAATATTCTATGCAAAAAAAAAAGGACTCAAAATTCAGGTGTAGTTAATGGAAGTGAGGGTTTTTTTAAAAATAATATTAAAAAATTGTAACTAGAACAGAGGAACCTAGCCCAAAACATCCAAAACTTAAACAGCAATATTTGCAATAATATGACAGTCACAGCTGAAAGAAATCATGAATTATATGAAGCATGTAAATGCTGTGTAGTAGGCTTTGCATCTTTGATTATTTACCTTTTATTTGTGGAACTTAACAGAGAGACCTCTGCTTGGAAAACAAACTCTTTTAAAGCCTCAAATTGATTATTTTCCAGGACCCCTCTAGGATGGTTCCGTTTTGCAACCAGAATTTCAAAATTTAAGTAGTAACGTGTATGACTCTTTAAGCTGATAAGCATCTCATAGTGCATTTTGGCTACAAAAGCTGGAAGTACAAGATACATCTGTCTTTGCACAAGTGAAGCATGAGTGAGTAGACAAGCAGTAAAATATCTTCTTTATGAGGTAAAAAGTGGACATTACTGCCTGGAAAACTCAGCTGATACACTTTCTTATGATTCCCACTGTTCCCACTCTTTGATGTAAAATAGAAGATGAAGATGATTCTAAGTAGGGAGATTATTCTTCAAAGCAACAGCTTTCGTTCTCAAGTTGCTGTAGATATTTTTTTTAAATCAATGCATGTTAGTAAAAAAAAAAAATGTGACTACAGGCCATATATGTGCCCATTAACCGTTACTTAAGTGTAAATATTTTTTAAATACTATAGGAAGTTTTTGATGTATTTTGGAGGGCAGTTCTGTAGCTAAGACTTGGGGCTAGAACTCAGGAGATGGAAAAATGAAGAAAGCCTGCCTTGGCCACTGCCTCTCCTTGTTTCTGTTTCCAGTGATGAAGTGGAAACATCTCTTCCCACCTTCTATGTTTAGTTCTTAAACTCTTTGAGACAGGTATTTTCACCATAGTATTATACCACAGTCTCCTCTGGGAGTGTTATGTATTGTTCTGTTGCAAATAAACAATGCAATATTGGAAATCGGTCATAAAAAGTGAAGATAATTTCTGTTTGTGCCTATTATGATTTCCTTTTAGCATGGGCGAGCCCTTGCAGACTTGTGGCTACCAAGCAGAAGTCAACATACACTCCACATGGCAACACTTTACTAGAAAGGTCTGTGGCACCTTAGAAAAGGAGCTACTGAAAAACACAGGCCAGGCAGAAGAGAAAAATAAGCATTTGTGTTCCCTGCCACCTGTATTTGTTGGAAGCCAAAAATGATCTCCACAAGGCACGCTCAAGTTGGCTAGGGAGAAATGGACAAGCCAGGGAGGAGAGGGAAGGTGGCACCAGACACCACCCTCTGCCTAACTTTCCCCTTCCCTTCGAGACCTATGATTTTGCTACTTTTCCATGTACCATCTGTCCTGATCTGAGGCAAATCCCACACAGGGATGTGTGTAACTGCTGGGCCAATCCTACAAGCAGTCACCTGCCTTGTTCCAAATCTTGCAGGCTGCATGCATTTTCCTCTCTCTGCATACAAGGGTTCAGCTTCCAGCAAGATTTCCTTTGACAAGTAAAGCATTGCTAAGCATGAAACACTTCTTTCCCTCTTCTGTCAGTCAGCACTGCAGGTTCTCAACAGTCAGACACCTGAATCCTACAAAAGAAGATGTGCCAGGAGCATGTTCTCTTTCCCAAATACTGTTTTAAGACATCTGAAGCAACATACCTCTCATCTTATCACCAGAAGCGAGCTCGCAGCTACCGAGAGCCTGCCTTTTCCTCTGACTTTAAAATATAGGTCATATAATAATTTTTAAAATTCCAAAAGAAAGCTCTGCACAAACATTTCCTACTCTAAACAGTTGTAACCTATAGTGGATCCTATCAGCAGTAATCGGATGGTATAGGTTCCAAGAGCCAGCACATGTCCAAATTAGACAGTCCATCAACCTGATCTTGGTGCTGCATCTGTTACTGACTGGGCAAATCAGGGATCGGTGATGCCTGCTGATTTTACACTTGGGAAAGGAGATATAGATAGATAGATATGGATATGGAATGATAAAGGAATGATATATATATATATAATGATGTGGCCCTTAACAAGAGGTTGTTTTTCCACCTCAATCAGGACAAACCTCTACAGAGACTTGCAGCGCTTTCCTGAGCCAGCAGTCACAGATGTTTCTTCTGGGCTTAATAATGAGGCTTCAACTCTGCATCAACATGACTTCTTCAGTCATAAAAATAAAATTCCTGTTGATGTCACATCAATATTAGTGGGGACTGCAGTTGCCTTAGAAATACCCGGAGTAGAGCTTGACTCTAACTCCTTAACCATACACGCAGATGCTTGGGCCACAGGGAGGGAGAAGCATGGGCAGAGCAGTATCATTATCACCACCCCTACTAAAAAGGATTTCTGACGATTTCAGTGAAAAACAAGACAATCACTTATACAGATGATGATAAAACTACTTACAAGGTACTGCAACTCTGAACAAATCTCCTCTAACCTCTCCCATTGGAAGAGTTCAACTTGCTTAGAGGTTTAAGCTTGAAAGAATAATATTGTCCCCTAAAATCCAGGGCCTTTTATATAAAGTTTATCTATCCTTTTATAGAAAATTCAGTTAAAAATCTTCTTCTAAGTGAAGTGCTTCCCCTTGGCTTGTGTGTGCTTTACCTGCATCACATTTGCAGGGAAAGTGACATTCCCAATATCCTGAAAACCATTTCAGACAAGTAAACCCATTAGCGTAGCAGAGAAACACATTTACTTCTTTGTCTCACCTCCGTAGGTAATAATTTTGACCCTCATATCATATCACATCATATTGCATCGTGTTTATATTCAGAGGGTCAGCACAAAAATTTGTAGGCACACAAATATTCCAGTGTCCATTATTGTTTGCTTGTTTGTTTTCCTAAAAGAAATAAATGGGGGAAAAAGTTACTTGTAGTGTGAGCAACACCTGGAGTAACACAATTGCTCAGCGTATGGTCCTGTAAGAACAATATCGATGACTTTGATACATGAGTTACTAATTTAAAAATCTTGAAAATCACACCCAAGTTAACTTTTACAGTTTAGCTCTTGATATGAAGGACCAACACAAAGCCCAACTGCAAGATCAGTAATCACTAGGGTGTCATTAGTGTCTTGAAATGACCAAAAAGAATTGATGATTTTGTGAGTATCGTGCAAAAAAAGGAAGAATCCTATTTGAATTACTCACATAACAGATGTTTGCTAGGATCCACCATGCAGTCTGCATACACAGTTATGCTAATTTGGCACTGTTTCCCTTCAAGTTAGCTCTGAGTCATTAGAGCACACAGCTAGTAGGTCCTTCTGTCTAACTAATAATTGCCTATTATTGATATTAATTAACATTTTTTGCACCTTCCCTCAGTTTTGACCTAGTATCCGTTGGTAGTCTAATCACAGTGGCCTATTAAAAGTCAAAATCAGAGGCCTATAGCAGTCACGAGCCATTTATCAAAAAGCAAACAAGGCCAATTAAACAGGCAGCCAGACAGTTGTCTTGATTTGCCGCTGACTGTTTCTTGATCACCATTATAAATTGCTAATCGGGCAGAAAGTGCTAAGCAGTGCATCTGCAGGGGGTGGTTATTGCTCATTCCCTGCCTGGTGACAGGTGAGGGGAGGCTAGTGATGGTGTTATTGATGTGAACTGCCCATCAGTCGGTAGTTATTGTTAAAGTTCATGATGCTACAGCTGATCCTTTCCTGCTGAGAGTCAATCAAATTAATTAGTGCTAGAAATTCTTCTGTATTATTCTAACACAGAAATACAGAAGGAACATATTGTAATTTAGTTCTAGAGGCACTGGGAAAAAAGTCTCCATGTATTACAGAGTGGGGGGATAAAAAAAAAAAAAAAAAGAAAGAAAAAAATCGAATATTGCTTCTTCCATTATTTTATAATAAGGGCTGCGGCTAAAGGTTTTTATAGCCACAGATCAAGAGATCATAATAGAAGAATATTGACAGAATTTTTTTCTGCAATACTCCAAGGAACTGGCTGTAGCAGGAAAATATATCAAAACCTTATCATCAGAGCTGAGATCTTCTGTGAAAAATCAATAAAGAGTTATACATGGTTTGAGTTTAAACAGTTCTCTGTAGTCATTTAAACATAGTGCATCTGTGCAGCTTTTTACCTCTGGAGACTGGTGTAGCCTAGCAACTGCAAGGCTTAAACCGATTAACTACAAATGAAGTACTGTACGCCTATCAAAGCAATTGCTCATGGTTGCCTTTGTTGCAGGGGCTGAGCTAATTGAACATGATACAGTATGAAGATAATTAACACCCATGAGTTTGTTAATTGCCTGTTAGCATTACAACACAGTCTCTGCGTTTCTTTTTAACTTGTTCTTCTGCAGCCTCTTCCTCCCTTAAAAGGGTGCAGGACTCATTTAGTTGGCAATGATATCTTATAGTTTATTAACCCTTTCAAAGGAAAAAAATAACCTGCATGTAGTAATGAAGCAAATGCATGCTCTTGTCAAACACGAACTCCCACTTAGTCCAAGCAATTTACGGGGAGAAGAAATTTGGTTTACGTAGACAGTACAAAATATGTTTATTTTCAGGGGTAATTTATTTCAAGCAATTTAGCCATTATAAATGCTTTAAAATATCTTTTGTGGGCTGCTTTTATGACTCAGCTGCTCTCCTTTCTAAACTGAACGATAAATGTCTTTTAGGGTTGGAATATTAATTGAAGGCAGCATCTGGTCAGCAGCTGACCTCCCATACTTGTCTTTGTTGACTGCCCAGTTAAAACTAACAGCTTATTTGCTTTATTTACCAGCTTCTCTTTCTGTTCCGGGGGCGGAGGGCTAAACTCAATTTTATTTATGCCAAAAGGTAGTGCCAACTAACATAAAATAAAATTGATTTTCCACAATCTATTAATCTGAAATAGATTTAATCTGAGAAAATTCCTTTTAAATTAGTTATTGTGCTTGGCAAAGTATTTCCTTTATTACACGATATTCTGAATTTGTGAAGAGTACATGTGAAAGCTCATAAAGACAATGTAATGCATACAATATAATTATATAGGATATTTCCTTAAAAAAAAGGCAGTGCTTAAAGAGAAACAAAATATAAGCAACAGACAAAAATAGTAGCATTTGGTTGCCACGGACAAGTTTCCAACATTTAAGCTCTACTTTTCCTGCACTGGATGTAAACGCCTTGGTTGTGTCACAGTTGTTTAAAGTAGATCTTTTTAAATGATCTTGGGTTTCTGAGCTGTTACTGTCATAGTTAATACTTGCAGAGAAGCTGTTCCCCTGAGGAACACTACTAGTGCCCAATTACAAGTTCCATCATCAATCATAAGTATTATTTATTCAGCAAAATGAATTGCTAATTAATAACTGATGAGCATTATGGCCTTGAAGTCTCTAACACTATTAATTACCTTGGCAATTGGGATTCTGCTGGTGAAGGACTACCAAGCACATTTTCTCAACAATTAGTACGGTGAGATTACAAAGTGCATACCTGCTATGATAACAAGGGGGTGATGATCTCTAAGGCTTTTAGAGGGCCATGTAGTTTCTGTGAAGAATAAACAAGATTACACTCCTACAGCACCAGACTGTATTCTTAAAATTGTTCAGTGACAAAGAGAAAACTAGTCCTTACAGTCTGTCAACTGGAATATTTGGCATCATATCCCAAAACAACAGTTCCTGCATGGAAGCAATGTGGTAGCAGTATGCTCAGGGCAACGGTGCTGCCTGGTGCTTGGTACCCCACGGCTGTTTGGCTGGTGCGGCACGCTGTGATTAGTACGCTGACCTGTGACTTTACACCTCGAGCAACTGCTACCTACATGGTCTCATAGTGGTTTCACATTAACATCACTGTAAAAGTGAATATTTAATGAGAAAAGAAGAACACAATCTAGAAGAGCAGTTTTTTCAGCAACTTTGACATTCACAACACTGATACTGATGTTGCTCTCCAAGATGATGATTTACTTCCAGTCCTTCTCCCAGGTTTCTTCTGCTTTCCCTTCTACTCCAAAATGCCAAATGAGTGTAAATTCCTTGGGGCAGAGACTAAATTTTTACCCATCTGTAAAGTATCCATGGAGCTATAAGCTATACAAACAACTTGAATATTGCCCAATAAACTGCAAGATCAAGATCAGCTCCTGCCACAAGGCCAAGATTTGTTTTCTGATTGTCAATAAAAAAGTTAAGCTGTTGCAAGAGCTCAGCTAAACTCCTAGACTAGGTGATGGCTGGCACAGTGATAAAGACCAAAATTATTGTGGAACAACAGAGGACTCTAATGTGGTATATGCACTATAAAAACACAATTTCCAGCTGCAATACAAAAGCAAAGCCCTATATGAAAGCCATCATATCTGCATCTGTTTTCTTTAAAGTGCTGAAACAGGCTAGAGGATGTTGGAAAAGTGTTAAGTCTATCTTTTCTATACCACTTTGATAGCAGGCTGGTGGCCCGTCCCTATTGTCATTTTAACTCCTTAATTTTGCTTTCATCGAACAAAAAACCCACAGCAGTTTTTGTACCATGCAGCAAGGAGCACCATCACATCAAGAGCTTTTTTTTTTTGCTGCAATTATCCTACATGGAGATGGTAATATGCATTCAAAATGGTGAGGTAATCAGCTCTGTTGGAAATCTCAATGTACTGGATGATTTCCAAATAGCAAAACACAAGCCCACTAACTCGATCTTGTTAATCACTGCAACTGTCTTTATGGGAAACTTTCCACAGTTTAAGTCTAGATAGTACGTTTCTGACTTGTGTGTGTGAAGTGAAGAAGAAGAAATGTGCCCTTTCCTGATAAATTACACAGTGACAGCAGTGATCTCCCAGATCTTTGTAAAGAGAAATCTCCTTGTCTCCCATGACTTACACATAGGCAATTTTATTTGGAGAGGGGGCACTTCTTTACCTTTTCTTCCTAAACCCAGTGGTTTCTACTGAATGTCAAACCACTTTTTGTCTCTGTATTGGCTAGCTGTAAAAATCAAACAAAATACTTGGCCTAACAATTCTCTTTAAGTATATATATATACACATGTATGAACAGTAGAATATGGAGAACAAGTTTCTTGCTCACAAAAAATGCCTTCATACAAAATACAACACATTACACTGAAAAGGAAAACCAACAGTATTTACAGTTATCCTACTAATTGCAAAGTCTGCTTGGATCCATTTTTCTCACACTGAATTTTGTGAGGTAAAAGGAGGAGAGTGCCCTGTGCTCCAGAATAAGACCAGTATCATTTGCAACTCAACAATTTGGGAATCGACTAATTTGGAAAGGCTTCGCTAGAGGAAATCTTTGATCATTGTATATTCATTTTCTCTTATGCTTCAATGTGAAACAACCCAGGTAAAGAAGAGACAATTTCACTGGTAGAGGGTATGAACACAGCCCATGTCAGGTTTTGTTCCCCCTACCCAGAGTAGTTCTCCACTGCTTTTTTGGCAGGCCCTATACTGTCTGACACCCTGACATATCCTCACATCATGACAGCATGCCATAAAAACGAAAGCCTGGAAGCAAAACAGCTTTAACAATATTTGGCCATCTGGCTTCATTTGTTTTAACTCAGGATCTGGAGAGAGTGAGAGGCCTTGGCTGTGATCTCCTGGGATCTGGCCCAAACCTGGGGCCACTGCCAGGAAGTTTCTCCAGCCAGGTCCCTTTCCCAGCTTGACACAAAACAACTCTGTGCCTACAGAACACGAGGATTCCTGAATGGGCCAGGTCTGTTTTTGTAGCAGTAGTGTGGCTATCTCATATAGGGGATGAAAAACTTATGTCTATATACAGACGCATACCCAGTACTAGAGTATTGCACCCAGCTCTGGAGTTCTCAGCACGTGAAGGACACAGACCTGTTGAAGCAAGTCCAGAGGAAGACCATGAAGATGATCAAAGGGCTGGACCACCTCTCCTATAAGACCGGCTAGGAAAGTTGGGGTTCTTCAGCCTGGAGAAGAGAAACCACCAGGAAGACCTAATTGTGGCCCTCCAGTATGTAAAGGGGACCCTACAGGAAAGATGAGTTGGGACTCTATCAGGGAGTGCAGTGATAACATGAAGGATAATGGTTTTAATCTGAAAGAGGGTAGACTTAGATTAGATATGAGAAGAAATTCTTTACTGTGAGGGTGGCGAGACACTGGAACGGGTTGCCTAGAGAAGCTGTGGATGCCCCATGCCTAGAAGTGTTCTAAGCTCAGGGTGGATAGGGCTTTGAACAACTCAGTCTAGTGGAAGGTATTACTGCCCATGGCAGGGGGGTTGAAACTCGGTGATTTTCAATGTCCCTTACAACTCCAACCATTCTCCTATTCTATGATATGTATGCATGTGTATTTTTTAGTGTGTCACCAACTCCTGAATGGCAGCTACTGATGGAGCAGGGGGAGAGCAGGAGCATCAGAGCACACATCAAACAGTAACCATGTTGCAGTGTTTGCTGCATGGAAGTGCATGGGGTCATTTACTGTTGGGGAGGCAGGCGCTTGACTTGGGGCAGGAGTGGGCTGCAGAGACTGGCTCTGTGAAATCCGTGAGGTAGGTGCTGCACCAGAGCATACTCCACATGAAACACCACAGGGAGAGTGATAAAACAAACAAGCTGCTACCAGTTAGTTGGAGGACCAAAGATCACTGCACATACCACAAAAAACAGATACACGCTCTTTCCCTCCTGAAACAGGGTATGTGCCTTTGCTAGAAGGCAGCCCTGAAATGCACTAGGGGAACTACCACAGAGCTGGCTCAGACAAAGCTGTCCTGAGGCCAAATCATGCTAAAGCATCATTATGTTTTTAGAAAACTACGTTTGAGCAGTGCCAACAGGAACCCTGGAACTCATGAACTCACTCAAGATACCAAAAGCTGTGACACATTTCAGCCAATAACAAAAAATCGTTTTCTTTAATCAATACTAAATATCGTAGGAATCTGTAAATTCATAACGCTAGAAAATTATATAAAAATAATAATCTAGGATAATATCACTTGAAAAGATGAAGAAGTTTTGCTCTGTCTCCAGTTATACTTCCTTTGGATAAAGAGAAGGAATCATTTAAGATGTGAGCTACATTATTTGTAATGCTTAAACCTAGAAATATCCATGTCTGGAAGAAAAAGCCTGCGTTTAATTTTGCATTTCATTTTGAGAAAGTTCTGTAGACAGCTCAAATTAGTGGAAGGTGTAAAATCCATAGGCAGAATTGCAGAATAAAGGATCCCATTTCACAAATAATATCTATCACAAATGTTAAAGCTGGTAGAGCTTATATTTTGTTTCTTTCAATTCCTGGCCAGTGCAGCACGTAAACTAATCATGAGGTGTTCAGATTAATACTTATTTCATATTTCATAAAACATAAGGTAGCAGATTTTCTATTCCCTGATTGAAGTCAAAATAAAAAAGACAAACAGCAAAATTGCTTCTTGGTAAAAATCACTCATTTGTTCAATTTTATCAAGCTGGTATTTGGTCCTCCAGAGACGTGCTCATCTCTAGAGAGTTCTTTTAAGAAGTTACCAAGGAACTTAATGGAAGACTGAAGCCAGTGGCACACTCCAGGGAAAAGAAACTGGAAAACTGTGTTCTAAAAAGCAGCATGAGCTGTTTGAGACATGTATTGCAGAAGCCTTCAGCTCCTCTGTATGACTCGCAAACACATTTCATTGTGAATTTTCATCGACTTATTCTTGCCAAATTCCTCTTCATTTTAAGCTATCTGCAGCAATGTGTTTATCTGGATTCAACAATGTATCTGCTTAGCACTGTTTATAATTAAGATCTGGTTTTAAAATAATTTGCATTAGATTATAGATGGTAGGGGAGTTTACAGTACTAGTCTAGTGTATAAGTTCAAAATTATAATTCTTGCCAAGAAGGAACATAAAGTCAATAGACTTTACAAAAGTGAGTTTTCCATTTTCACCTAGGTTTTTTGTAACTCAGGATTTGGAATGAGATCATTTTGATGAATTAAGCAAACAAAGCTTTCAGGAAAGAGAGACTACATCTTCCATTGTGAGCAGCGGCAAACCTAGGTCAGGATACACCTTTCTGAAAAAAAACAAAACAAAACAAAACAAAAAAAAAAAAAAAAAAAAAAAAAAAAAAAAAAAAAAAAAAAAAAAAAAAAAAAAAAAAAAAAAAAAAAAAAAAAAAAAAAAAAAAAAAAAAAAAAAAAAAAAAAAAAAAAAAAAAAAAAAAAAAAAAAAAAAAAAAAAAAAAAAAAAAAAAAAAAAAAAAAAAAAAAAAAAAAAAAAAAAAAAAAAAAAAAAAAAAAAAAAAAAAAAAAAAAAAAAAAAAAAAAAAAAAAAAAAAAAAAAAAAAAAAAAAAAAAAAAAAAAAAAAAAAAAAAAAAAAAAAAAAAAAAAAAAAAAAAAAAAAAAAAAAAAAAAAAAAAAAAAAAAAAAAAAAAAAAAAAAAAAAAAAAAAAAAAAAAAAAAAAAAAAAAAAAAAAAAAAAAAAAAAAAAAAAAAAAAAAAAAAAAAAAAAAAAAAAAAAAAAAAAAAAAAAAAAAAAAAAAAAAAAAAAAAAAAAAAAAAAAAAAAAAAAAAAAAAAAAAAAAAAAAAAAAAAAAAAAAAAAAAAAAAAAAAAAAAAAAAAAAAAAAAAAAAAAAAAAAAAAAAAAAAAAAAAAAAAAAAAAAAAGAAAAAAAAAAACAGAGACACAAACAGCCTACGGCTTGTTGAGTCCTGTACTGAAATGCTGAAGAGAAAAATTAGGAAAACATAAAGGAGATAAGATGGAGTGCTGACTATCCAAAAAATTAGTAAAACTTATTTTATAACTAAAACTCATTGTAGAACAATAGCATGTAATGAAGAAAGTGACAAAAGAATCCAGAACTCTAACAATTAACTGTACAAACCAGTTACTAAAATAGAAGCACTTTTCTAGGAAGAGGCAGGGTAAAAGAGGGTGGGGAAAATATTTCATAGAGGAATACACAGTCCTGCAGGGAATAGAAATGAGATTTTACAAGGCTGTTTGAGTTTGTCAAACACAAGAGCAAAGGAACATAAACTAAACCTAAGGGAAGGGTCAGACCCTCAAGGAATTTAGGCAGAATTTCTTTAGATAGGGAAAAGTGAATATATAGAATAAAAGGCAAAGGGCAACAGTAGAGGAAAAAAATACCTCAAAACTATTTCAAATGGTTATAAAACAGAATCAGAACTCTAAAACCAGTAAGAAGTCTTATGTAGTAAAATTGCTAACAGGAAAGAGAGGTAAATGTTGGGACATGTTTCCTTCAAGGCTTATTTTCTACTTTTCTCCCTCACAAATGCAAGGCGAGTACGGCATGAGCCCCACATGACACAGAAATACACCATCACATCACCATTAGGACTTCTGGCCACCCAGACCCTGGTCACTTTGTGTTTTCACTCAAGCACTTGCTTATCCCACCTTTATGGAAAAGTTAATTCCTCCTGACAGGCCATCAAGCTGCCAGCTGTCTCCAAAGCCGCCTAAAATACATAGATGCCTTCTATTTCTCAACACTGATTTTTTAAATGTCTGCCCCTAAAAAGTCTGTTTGCAGGCAGGTCCTGACAATCTTGACAGGCTGGAAAGCCTACAGTCTGTCTCTCCCCATTGCTCACAGGGATCCACAAACAAGTTTTTATTCTGTTTACATCACTGTGGCCCTGCAGCAGATCCAGAAGGTGCACGTCATGCACGTAATGCAAAGAGAGGAGACAGTAGCATTCATTCTCAAGGAAGACACCAAAGTGGGGAATGAAACTCAGGTTTCACTGCTCCCAGTGGTTGGCTGCCCCATGGGCTGTTTGGGTTTATTCTTGCCACATTTAACTTAAAAACTTGAAGAGTTTCTACCAGGGAACGCAAAGTTCCCATACTCAAAACTCTCCTTCAGTTCAGAGCTCTCCTGGAGAAAAAAAATGCCACCCTGAGCCCCTCCCCACAGAAGGTTTTTAGGAAGACAGGTCACCACATGCTGGGTAAGCACAATGGATGCTGAGCATTCATAAAAGGGGAGGGACACTGTCACCTTGCTCAGGCACACCTAGGCAAGAAGGCTTTACTGCTTTCCTTCTGCCTGGCTCAAGAACAACCATGGCTGTTTCCTGGAAAGCTTTTCTGTGTCCAAAGCGAAAGACAAGCATACTCAGGGCACTGTGGGCAGGCCTGGTCAGCTGAGCTGAGGAGACACCTCGGTGGGTGGTACCACCACCACCACCACAGCAGAGCAAAACAGAACAGCACACCCCACATCCTGCACAGGGCTCCTACAGCCTGCTTAGGGCTCATTGTAGCGATGCACTAACGTTTAACTCCTGCTTCTGGAGCTTCCTCGGCTGCATGCCTGAAAACATTTTGCCCAGGCTAAACAAAATACAGGCAGCAGTTTGCACGGCTCCCCACGGACCATCACTCAGCAGCCTAATATATTTCAGTAATGATTTTTTTCCTAAGATTCAGCTTAAATTTTCTCTTGCTTAATTTCACCCCATCACTCTTAGTTATACCTTTCTGTACCGTTTGAACTATTCTCCCCCACCTTTTNNTTTTTTTTTTTTTTTTTTTGAGTTCAGGCTCCCTTCAAACTTATCTGTGTTTCCCATCAATCATCTTCTAGAAAAGTCAGAGATATGGCACTTACTTTTTTTTTAATCTTTCTTCATCATTTGGTCCCTTCTGCCCTGATTGCTTTGTTGCTCCTCTCACCTTCTCAACAGTTTGTCAATATTTTTGTAACGATGTTTTTTTTCTAGGATTTCATGCAGTATTGCAGGTGTGGCTTTAGACTGAAACCTACCATGGCTATTGCCATTCTAATGTAACATCATTATACATAAAAGCCCAAACTACACCGATCACTGCCTTGCATTCCCAATTTGCTAAAGACACAGAGCACCAGCAATAAATACCATGGGCTGTAGGACCCAGTTTTCAGGAGGCCCCAGCTTCAAATGTAACACCAGCATGAAAAAAAACCAACACCAGTCTGTTTCCAAATCCAGTCCTTGTCTCCAAGTCTACTGAGAGTGTGATCCCAATTGAAAGCAATGTTAGTGAAAGTGCTTAGGAAAAACAAATAAATTGGTTTTCAGCTTTTTCAGAAAAGTGTCTGGAGCATCACCCCAGTCAAATTCAGTCGTGTGGTCCTAAGCAACCCAGTGCAGCCCCAAAGACCCTTCAGCTGCAGCATGTAAAGCCGTGACATTTTCACATAGGGATTCGGGTACAAAAATAAGGGAAGGTCCACTTGAAAAACTTCAGGTGTTGCTGTGGATTTTGTTTTTCACCAGGGAGACAGGAGCTGGAATACAGAAAGGGCAAACCTGTCATCTGTTAAACGAAAGGCCTAGGGAAAGACAAGCCAAGCTTCTGAATCACAGTGATGCCAAAAGGTCCACTTCTCCATAGGGCTCTGCCAGACCACTACAAGCTCACCCACAGCCCCAGCACACCTACAAGCACAGGGAGACTGCCAATCCCATCCCTTTTCATAGAGACAAAGAATTGTATTCCCACCAATACAACTTCAATAAAATTACCCCGGTTTATGCTCTGGGACACAATAGATTATATTCTCAGTGAATTCTGACAAGTCTCTTAGTATTGATAACTGCTTTTAGTAATTTGTTCTTTAGCTCTCTCTTTTCCACATGCAGCTCAAAAACATAACATTGACCATGTGAACACATAATCTACAGGGTATCTCCTGCGAGGTAGTGCTCATATAATTCAACTAAAAAGAAGTGAAAAGATAAACTTTAGTGCTTACCACAATTCAGGCAGTAAAGTGCTAGCCCTCTATTCACCAGGTATTCATGTGAGATGTATGACAGTTACTACATGAAGAGATTCAGTAATTGTTCAGAGGGGAAGAATAAGAAAAAAAGGAAGGAAAGGAGCAAGGGGAAGGTGTATTTAAGCTCTTTACCCTTACATTAGCCCAGATCTGAGTAGCTGCATCTGAAATGAGTTAGCAAGTAATCCTGACTCCTCCCTGTAAAAGAAAAAAAAAAAAGCATGCGAGCCCTCAGCCACAGTTCTTTCATGTAGCTTTCAGAGCTACATATAATCATTTGTTTCTTCATATTTAGTTTCTTTCCCAAAGACTTATCCCTCACCGCCCGATCGTCTTAACTAAAATCTTTCTGGTTGTATTTGTTATTCATGCTAGTAATACCTAAGTGATCAAAATCAGGTCTATGGACTTGCCTTACTTCCTGTTAACTGAAAGAAGAGGCAGTCTGTGTTAGTAAGAACTTAGTGGAAGACATTATGAAGAAAAATTTCTTTTCACACCTTTACTTAATTTAGTTTGTTTAAGTTTTACCCACATGCAAGGCCCAGGTAAGACAGATTGCAGATGTATAGGGGCAGTCATGGTAAGTGAATTTTCATGCTTAAACTAGTTACTGCTCATTAGCTGAGCAGCATTACCTCTAACTGCTCTTAACCTATAGTAATTACAAAATTGAGCATGTGAGCTTAAACCATTCATTTCAGTTTACACAAGGGACAATGCTAGGCCACATCAGTTGCTGAGACACAAAGTACTAAAACAAAAAAGGACTCTGTGAACATCTCTTCCTCCAAGCCACCTGTCACATACATTTGTTTGTGCAAATCCCAAGACAGTTGCAAATTCCAGAGATTAGGTATTCTCCCCAAAAATACTATGGAAATAAAGTAACCTGCAGTGAAGTATGATCAAGGCTGGTGCAGAGGTGGGACAGCACAACTGATCTCAACTAGCTAGGAATAATGAAATAATCTGTTGATATCTATTTGGGTTAAACTTAGATATTGAATAGTATAGTTGGTTTGAGTTACAACCTGGAAAAAGTAAACCATTTACTTCATAAGCCAAATTTCTAGAAGATAGTTGCCACAGCAGTTCAAAATAACAGTCCATCTAATGCAGCAGAGACAGGGGTTCCTATCAAAGCTTGAGGTTTTTTAGTGGAAGTTCAAGAAGCCTATGGCAGGTGAACAGAATAAATACACATAGGGGACACCCTTTCCTGGAGCCTTTTTATTATTTGTTTGCTTGAGATCCTGAATCCTAAGAGCTTAGTTCCCCTAAAGTCAGGCACGCTTTATCTAAATTAATTCAGAAGAGACAACGTAAATGATTCTTTCTCAAGTTTCAATAGCTACTTGGCTTGCACTGCACCTCATTGCAATAAGCCTTTTAAGATGAGTCCAAATACCTCTTTTTTTAGGCTGAAATGTGCATTTTATCTATTTAATTGATTGTCCTTTTATTCAGGTGTCTTGATAAGAGGCAAAGTGGTTCTGGGTTTACCTTCTCAATAGCAACTGTTTCCAGCTGTACCTCCAACATGTCCCTTCTTGTTTATCTTCATCTAAATTAAATCGTCCCAATCTTTTCACTCTCTCTTCATTCAGAAGTCTTTTCACATCTTCACAAATTTCCATCATCCCAGTGTAAGCTCTGTTATTCCTACTATTTCCTTTTTGAGTCAGAGTAATGAGAACTGAAAACAAAGAAAGGTTTTGTAATATTGTCATTCTAATATTCTCACTGTCATTACACTCTCCAGACTGATACCTTTCATTTGATTTTTAACCACTGCAAGGCACGGAGGGGAGGCCTTCACTGGGCTGTCCAGGATGATGCCCACATCTCTTTCACAAGTGGTTATGGTGAATTGGGGATCAGTAATGTGATCCAGATCTTCTCTCGTAATCTCTGCCATCTCTGCTGATACTGAGTCCCCTCGAGCCTCTGTTTATTCATTCTGTCAGACCAAAGAAGCTGATTGCATTTACTACTCTCCTAAGGCCAAGCCCCAAGGATTTTAGTCCTTATATTAAATCAAACTTGTCCTGAAGGCAGTGTGAGTTTGCCAGAGCACAAAGACTGAGTCAAACTCAGTCCTTCAAACTCAGAGCAGCTCAGACCTTGTTCATAACAAGCACTGCAGGGCCAGAAGGTCAGAGGAGTGGGAGAAGCTGTAATTGCAGAGCACTTATTGTCAAATCATCAGCACAGTGTCTCCATACCTTGCAAAGCCTTCTCCCCCTGCAAGCCCTTTACTTCTGTTTGGTTGGTTTTGAAAAGTGAGTCTGCAAAAACCTTTACAGATAGCAAAAGCCCACCCCTGTGCTGGTCGCCCTAGCTCAGCGGGCAACAAGCATGGCTCCAGCCCCACGTGCTGACTCAGTTACGCAGCGTGGGGTGGCTTCACAGGGGTCTCACTCCTTGCCCAAGTGCCCTTCACAAGCGCTATATTCTGTTTCCCATCACCTAAATTAGTCACAGGTTTGCCATTCATTACAAGCAACCTACGACTTATTGCACTTGAGAATACAGTCTACCCTTAGCAAGCATTTCTGGCAACAGCACTCTCTCTTGATCAGACTGGCACACCTCTGGCCAGATGTACTGAGGGGCTGCACAGTCTAGAGGCAGACAGTGGGTCACACTGGCAGAATTTGGCCCCAGAAACAACCCCAGCAGCCCATTCTCAGTCACAGCAGCACTGAGGACACAGGGCAGGAGAAGCAATGAGCAAAGGAACATTTCACTGAGCCACTGGGGTTTTGTACAATTAAAACTGCCTTCCCAGCCAGCAGCAAGCCCCCAGATGCAATCTGCCACTAGTCATCGCATTCGTGCGCTCAACCTGCCCAGAGACCTGCACGGGTACACACTGACCATCTTGAATTTGTGAGAGACACATTTTGAATGATCCACCAAAAATTTGCTCAGTTGTCCTATGGACTCATATATCAGCTTCTTCTTGTAACATAAGAGAAACAATAGGATTTACTTGACTGTTTCAAAAATATATTTGCATCTATTTATCTAGCAGATACTTGTATGCAGTTAGGCACTGAGCCACTTTGTGACTTCCTGTTATTAAAATAAAATTTAATAATCTGTATCTATCAACTGTAGCCACAGCATTGACCAACAGGGACCATATCTCAGTAATGACGTTTTTCTAGCATAATGAATATGTTTGTAAAAAATTTTCATGGCTTAACCCAAGCTGGCAGCTATGCACCATGCAGCTGCTCGCTCACTCCCCCTCTGGTGAGATCGGGGAGAGAATCAGAAGAGTAAAATTGAGAAAAGCTATGGCTTGAGATAGAGGCAGTTTAACAGATAAAGAAAAAGCTGTGCATACAAGCAAAGCGAAATAAGAAATTCATTCACTGCTTGCCATCAGCAGGCAGGTGTTCAGCCATCCCAAGGACAGTAGGACTCCATCACACATAATGGTTACTTGGGAAGATGTAAGGACATGAGTCCGAACATCCTCCCCTTCTATGTTCTTCCCCCAGATTTATGTGCTAAGAATTACACCACACGGTATGGAATACCCCTTTAATCAGTTGGGGTTAGCTGCCATGGCTGTGTCCCCTCCCAGCTTTGAGTGTACCCCAGCCAACTCGCTGGTGTGGTGGTGCGAGGAGCAGAAAAGACCTTGACTCTGTGCAAGCACTGCTCAGCAATAACTGAAGTATCCTTGTATTATCAACATTGTTTCCACACAAATCCAAAACATAGTCCCATCCTAGCTACTATGAAAAAAAAATTAACTCTACCCCAGCAAAAATCAGCCCAAAAATACAGAATGGGCCTTTCTGTTTTCACTTGCCTTTTCTTTCTATATACTTGTTCTTTTGCACAGCCATGAGGAGAAGACAAAATAACTGGTGTTGTCAGGGTGACTCAGTGATGTCTCAGACCCTAGAAGTATTTAATTCCTGCAGTTTTCAACTCCATTTCAAGCTGATGGCCATATACTATGCAGAGAAGTTGTGGGGAACTACACTATACACAGCATGCTGAAGAAAAGCAGCACCTATTAATTCAGATGCTTTATGACTTCATATAATAGAACATGACATGAGAACAATTAAAATCTCAACCCTTAGTAACACTGGTTGGATTGTGGACTTAGCATCGAAGAAAATCTCAACCGAATGACAAACATGGACTATTTAAAGGTGTGTCAGATGATACAGATGTATCTGTTTTGCCAAGCTAAATGCAACTTTAGTTCTGTTACCAACAAGGTTATCTCACTAACTTTTTATTAGCTTGAGGTACTACTTGGTGCAAATTAGTGTCCTAGCGAACTCTCATGTTGCATAAACAACATATACAAAAAGCTACTTCTCAGCTGCATGGGAGAAAACTATCAAAAAGCAATTCTGTACCTGAGAATTAAAACAATGGGTACAGAGCAACAAATTAGATCTTAAACACACAGCACAAGACCACAGTTGGAATGGGGCAGAAGAGACAAAGATGTCTTCTAGATCTCAAGTACTGGCAGATCCAAGTACCACCCTCAGCTGAGCTTGTTAGATGCAGTGCCAGGGCTACATCTTGTAAGATGATAAGCAGCTAAATTAGATTGTGATCTAGGCTTAAGAAATCCACTCTGGGCACAAATCCATTCTTCCCCAAAGTGATTTGACTTCTGGCAGGGCTCTAGGAGTACCCTGTGTTGTGTGAAAACAACTGCATTTCTCGCTTATTGCTCCCAGATTTGGACTGCAGCACCCTCAATACAGCAACAGACAGCAAAGAGTTAAACTCATCTGAGATTAAGGTTAAAGATTGTTGAACTGCGAAGAGTTATTTTTTACCAGGTCTTTTCACATTGTGCAAGAAAAGGGTGTTTGGGAAGCAGCTAAAATAGTTCTGCTAAAGGCTAGTGGGGAAAAGATACAAAAATGAGGTTGAAAGTAATAGGTCTATAAATCTGACATCCAGGGCCCTGGTCTTGCAATCTGATCTCCACCTGTGAAGAGACCGATTGATTTCAGCAGGTCCCGTACCTGCCCAAGTGCCTGTCACCTACACACAGCCCCAGGAAGGGCTGGGGCTTGTGCTGCTGCAACAGCAACACAGAGCTGTTTGGAACAACTTGCTTGCACAGCGTGCAAGAGGATGTGTGTATTTCCAAAGAACTTTTTGCAAGACTACATTCCCATGAACCATTTAGTTTTCCTGTATTTTCATAATGCATTTATTCTTGCCTCACCGCCATCTATTTAATGCACCGTGCAATGAATGGGTCTTGCACAAACACAGGAACATGCTCCTGTCCCACCACAAAGTTGCAAACAAATTTCTTTGACATTTGTTGAACAACATTTCTAAATAACATTTAATAGTCTCCCAAATACCTGAATCTGATCACTTGCACAATTGGCTATTTCAGTAGTAACAAAGCAGAGATTTTTTTTTTCCTTGCATTTTAAAATTATGCAAAATACTGTAATGAGCTGCAATTTTCTAATAGCATCAATAGGTGGTGCTATCAATTTCCATAATGGTCCACTCTAACTTCAGTTAAGAAAGAAAAATTGTTGGCACAACAACATTTAAGTTTTCAAAAGCTGCAATATGCCCCTCAATAAAGACTGCAGGTCTTTATTATGGCACATTGGTGAAAAATCTCAGCAAGATCTAAAACTAATGTGTCAGAAAAAAACAGCCTCAGCTGTCCTTTTATTCTCCCCAAAGTCTCAGTAATTCTTCAAAGATTTCATGTCAAGCGGGCCAGATATTCCAATGTTTTCAGCTTGTTGTGCAACAAACTCTTGAAAATGTTGCCAAATTGTCACAGAAGTACTGAGATTTAGAGGAACAACCAACTCCATATGCTGGACATGAGAGAACTTCATCTTTCATAAGTAAAATTGAGAAGTGCATAATTTGATACCAAATCCAAATGACAGCCAAAGAAAAATTATGTTTCAAATTGACTTTTAAATCAAGTTATTTTCAAATACACTTTATAGTACATTGTAGATAGATTGTACTCTAAAAGGAAACATGCAAGTAAAGTGTTATCCTAGCAGGAATACCCAAGCTGCTATTATAACTACATCAGAAAAAAAAAAAAAAAAAAAAAAAAAAAAAACAAACAAAAAAAAGGGGAATAAAAANAAAAAAAAAACTGGGTATCAATAGTGTATTTTTCAAAACATGGGTACTTCATGGTTTGAGAACTTCATTTATAAACCATGCTCTTCTGAAATTTACCTTTCTGCTATGATATATCCACTGGGTTACATTTTCTAAATATAGTAAGCAAGCCATTATGACCTTCTCCTAATTGAACAAGACAGACAAGAGTGTGTGTTACAGTACATCTATATCTGGGGGAGAGAGAGCATGTGCACACAAGACAGCCTGGGTAATGAGATCTTCTCTGTTATTACAAGCAACCTATGGCTCTGGGGCACCCGACTCTTAGGGCTACTTGCAGAATTCAAAAATGGCTCAGGCTCAGTTTTCCATCAGTCTTTACTTGAGAAGCGACCTGTTATGTCCTGATGGCTGGTGCCGTTTTGTTCCCAAGCACTAGATAGCTCAGAGCAAAGAGTCTGCATCACCCTGCCCAGTGGTTAGCCCTAGCCAAGATGAAAATACTCATTTGGTCAGGCTCAGTTATGATCCGGTTTACGGCTGTTCCTTTGTTCCCAAAGCTTAAGTGAAGAGGGTTAATTACTTCCCTTTGTTACAATTAACGATGCTAAACGCCACAGAAAGGGCAGAGCTGAAGAGCATGAATTATTTTTTTTCCAAGCAACATTATGGCATTTAAAAAACCACTCTTCTAGCAAGACAAAAATTTAAAATTTCCTCTGGAAAAAAAACCCAGAGCATATTGAGTTGAAAACGCCATATTTCATCTTGACAATGCTGCAACCCTTTGTTTTAATAACAGCATTTTATTTCAATTCTTGTCAATTAGAACTTTATATGTACATACCACCCCAGACTACACATTTCAGTGCTTCCCAAACAACACATCCCAACCTTTTCCCCATCAGAAAACATCAGTGAAATGAAAAACGCTACTGTGAAACATTTTTATGAGAAATAGTAACTAATACTCTTTCAGTAGAAATGTTTTAGCCTCTCTGGCTTTTTGACTGGCACAGTCATTGAATTTTGTCTGCTTTAATAGAAAATGTGCAGATTGATGCTTTTGGAAAATGTGCTTGGGTGGGCAGCTACACCCTCTCGGGGCCTGAGACCAGAACAGGGCTGCAGAGACACACAGGCTCAGAGCCAATGCTGGGAGTAGGCACTGCTGTCAAAAGCAAGGGGCCCAGGCCACCACCCACAG
>VZRU01017577.1:108374-140874 GCA_013398155.1 Pedionomus torquatus | reverse complement strand
CTTGCCCAGCCTCAAGGCTTTCTCTTTCCCACTCTGCTCTACCACCAAGGGCAAGTATAAATCTTCTGGAAGATTTAATTACTTTTGACAGATTACTAGCAAATGGGATCCACCAAAATCCTTTGCAGATTCTCCACTGTCACTCAGCTCTTTAACCATTTATTAGTTCACCTGCATGTTACTTGAGCCACCAAAGAGATCTGGGATTAAGTATAGGTCAGATTGTAGATCAGACTTAGGACAGTAGTGTGTTTGGCTAGAGGGTTAATACTTCTATTGCTTCTAGGAGTGCATATCACCTTTCTAGTATTATTTGTTATAGATGTCTTATTAGCTCTTTAATAACCTTAACAGGAACTTGACTTTCAAGTATTGCCAGGCTCCTGCCTGTGATCGAAGAGTGACATGTTCTGCAACGTTCAGTTCAAATCCCAAAGGACAACCTGCTCCAGCATGAAGCGCTTCCAAGAGAACCACCACAGACCTCTGTGCTCACCATGTTCCCCCTACCTGGGGGGAATTAGCCCAAAAACTGGTTAGTGTTTTTTCAGCACCCTGTTCCTCATGCCTCCTTCCCCCAATATCTTTTTATTTAGTGAAAACAGATTCATTCAATTAGGTTCTCTGGAGATACTCTTCAGAACTCCAGTGAGTAATGATTAAAAAATAATTTACCTACAGTCCCAGCATACCTTCATAATAAAAGACAGTAAGCAAACAACAGAAAAATGCCTTTTCTCTTTAAGATCTCCTAGACTCATGCCTCATGCGGAAAATTACACCCATTGCTCATGAACTTTCAACTAAGCATTACAGAAAATATTAACTGTGTTATCAAAAATGCTAAACAGGTAATTTGATTCATAATCACTTGGACAAATACCACATCAGAACAAGATTTCTAGGGTCATAAATGATGCAATAAAGTAAGGTTCGATAAAATCATGGTGTTATCCCTTCGTGGCTAAACATAGTATCTTTGTCATTAAGAAATTAAAAAATACTGGTAGACAAATCATGCTGTGTTGAACCACCTGAGATTTTTGCCAGAGAGAAAACCTGAAATGAATCTTGGGTGGATTAGTAACACTTGAATTTTTTAGGACTTAATATTGCCATGTTCATTTGTTCTTATATTTGGTGTGCAGAAGCATCCATTCAGACTGTTCGTGTCATGTTCTCAGTTATCATCACGATCTTTATATGTGACATTGAAGACATACAATCATAAGACAAAAATTAGCTTTTCTAAAATTCTAGCCCTGGCCCTGACAAAAACACCCCACCCAAAACTTTTTTCATTCAACAAAGAGAGATCCACTCAATTAAATGCTATTCATCTAGTAAACCCCATTTATTGTTCAGGTATTAAAATAAAATACCAAGTAACATTCCACCATTCTACACACTCAGAGGTAAGAGTTTATTAAATCAATATTTTTGTCAAGGCTGAAAAATAAAAACAAATTTTTTTTTTTTGGTCACTATTAAACACCTATTTACAAAACACGTGCATCTTATAGCTTGTGGAAGTATCACAGAATTTAGCCTGAGATGGAGTCCATCGACTGAGAATCCTTAGAAAAATACCATTAATGTTGCTTTTAACCAACTCTGCAGAGAAGTCCAAAGCATAGTAAGGGAGCCTTGAAGACATACATTCCTCAAAAGCAGCTGAAAGCCCACTCCCTCATCAAGCAATACTTTGGGAGATGCACAGACACACATCTCCTTGTCTGTTCTTGGGCAACAGGGCGTTTGTAGAGCTGACATCAGATTTCTCAACTCTGTTGCCCTGGAAATTTCTCCCATCTCTGCTATCAGTGAAAGAAAATTAGAGTGGTGTCAGCATCCTTACACTGAAGAGTGCACTTCTGGAAGCCACGAGGTTTGGAGGAACTTCTCTTCATCCTCAGTATGTCAGCCTTTGGCAGAACCTGCAGAAAGCAATAGCCTTCTATCCAGGCAGGACACTTCTTTCCTTTATATCCCATGAGGATAGCTGCATCACCTGTGGAAGGCTATTATGACCCTTAAGCTTAGCTTTCAGTGGGACACTAGTGGCTCAGGAGCAAATGTCAAGGCTTTAACCAATATATACTGTTCCAAACAGGAAGCTGGATTCCCACTATCAATGTGAGCGTTCAGCTGTTGAACACCTTGTAACACATCTGCATTTAGCAACTGAGCTTTTTGATATTTGATAATTTTATCAAGCTAACTTCTGAGCCCAGAAGCAAAGATAATGGAGAATCAGCATTAGTTTCTTTGAAGGAAGGCGAAAAGAGAGAAAGATACATTCTTGCACATTTGTTATACACATTTTTGGGAGTTATACAACTTTAGTTTTGCAAAGCAATTTTCTGACTTTCACTGAGAAACAAATCTGATCTGAAAAATCTTACATCAGCAGGGTTGGTTTGCAGATGTTATTTGCACCATTTATTTATCAAAAATAACTAGAAAATGTTTTTAAAACATCATTCCAGACTGTACAAATAGGAATGTGACACAGGCTGTCTGTTTTACTTATACTGTTTTACTGCTTCATATTCTGAGCAAACAGAGAGGCTATTTTCCCCAGGGGTTCAGGAGGGCATACTATTTCATTTCTTCAGAAAATTGTTTCTCTGGATTTCAATCTTTTTAGCTAGATATGACAAAATATAATATCAAGAACACTTATGCTTTTTATCAGCTCTATTTTCAAAGCATAAATAATAGATCAGTATACATTTAAGTCAGGTGACCAAGTCTTATTTCAGAAATCAAATAAGCATTTTGCAATTTTTAAATGATGCTGTACATTTTCACTACAGTATCATTATGCCTTTAAAATGCCTTCAAAAGACCAATTTATAAGCATGGAGCGATTTTGAAGATATTTCACCAGTGTTAATAATACCTCACTCAGGTGGCATTCAATTTTCTGAATCCTTGGGTTAATGAGGCAAATAAATCAAAATTAAATTGGCCTTGGAAAAAAAAATCAAGCAAAATTGCATCTATCACATTATACATCCTGAGACTCCTTCAGCACCGTTCACTACAGCTAACAATATTCCAGCTCTCAGAATCATTACATTTACTCGTAACACAATCTGAGATTTTAAAATCAAATAGATCAAACCTCATGACTAGATGAACGTAACACCACATTACAATATTACAATACATCAGCAGTAATCACAGTAAGTAGCACACAGTCTTAGTTGAGTACTTTCCATTAAGCGCCCCAAATTTTCAGACGCTCGCTATTTGCTTGATAATCCAACAGACTTCCTTCCAGGAGGATTTCACCAGTGTAAACCGACAAGTTTTAAGAAAAAAAAAATCCTTTCTTTAAAAAGAAAACATATTCTGCAACCAAGCTGTCACTCACCATCTCTTTAGAAAAGACTTAGCAACACACAGAAGTGGCCAAATAGCTGAAACAAAAATCCTAGCATTTCTGAAAAATAAATAATTCTAGTCATATTGCTGTATGGGAATGGTGGCAAAAAAGTATTACCTTCACTCACTTCTCTAAAACATGAGAGAAAGGAAATATTTTCCAGATACTATAAAGCAGATTCTACTGTTGGGGAATACCGGTGTTGTCAGTTCTTTAAAATAAATAAATAAATGGTTAATAATACACATTACAGAGAACTAAAGATGCCTAAGTTGTTACCAGAAGTAATGAATTCAGCATAAGCAAACAGCAATCAACAAATACTGACAGGCAATGGCACAGCAGTTGCCATTGTAGCCAGGTAACAAATGCATTTCTCTACCCATGGAGTCACCTACCTGCACAAGGGCATCCTTTCACTAGAAGGAACTTCCGACAAACACAACGCCCCAGTTGAAAAACAAATTTCCACACTGAGCTATTGTAACCACCTTCATCTGCTAAGTCAGAAGCACAGGTTCAAGATTTCCATTTACAGAGCATTTATAGCTTTTTGTGGAAAATGCTGCACAAAGGGAGGTTGGGTACTTTTTTCAAAATAAGTTAGTGCTACTAACATTAAAAAAATTAATGGAAGTATGCAAAAAAGCTTAAGGTTTGGGGTGTTTTTTTTTTTTTTTATTTTGAAGTAAGAGCCCAAGTGCCCTTACGTGGCACAGGTTGAAAGCAACAAGAAACAGCACAGGAACATGTTTGCACAATTTCCCAGGCAGGGCCTTCCTTGTGGCTTTACGAAACAGTTGGTGAAACCAAGAGCTCGATTAGGAGTAATTTCTGTGATTATCTGATGTATCTGTTTAGCTTTTCCTTCCAGTGAAGGAACACCACCACAGAGTCAAGAATTTTGTAACTGTTGCTAGAAAAGCAGTGAGAAAATCTGTTAGGGAGACCCTTCCATTTCAATGAAACTTTAATGAGCAAAGTTTTTAGGTTTATTAGCAATTTATGACTAGTGTGCACGTACAGCAAATGAACAACCTCCACAGCCAGGAGTTCAAAAGAAAAAGCTACTCTGGAGAAAGCACTCACCCTTCTGCTCATTTGGGAGAGACAGGTTCCATTCAGTCTCCATCCCACATCAGCCACCCAGGTCACCTGCCTCCTCTGCCATGGTCCCAGCATGGGGACCCATTATTGGGGACTAGGGGTTCAGATTTTTGACAGCTCAAAACCATTCCAAAATGTGTTGATTTCACCCCAACATAAAACAAAATAAGCATTTCCCTAGCTCCTGAATTAAAGTTCAGTGCCTAACTCCAGCACACCAACACTGCTCAGTTCCTGGCTGCTAAGGAAGCAGATATTTCAGACGAACAAGAAGTTCTACTTCAAGTTATTCATTCGAGTTTTGGTCATGGCAGAGAGCGTTGATAGAAAGTCACCATTCAATGGTTACTCAATTGCTTGATCAGAATGACACAGTAATTTTATCCTGATATTTAGTCCATGGAACAGAAGCTGCTATCAGTCCTCTGAAGGCTTTATGCTCTTTGGCAAGGAGCATTGATTTGTGTTTTTATAGCACCTACCAGGTAGTAGTTGCGCACTATCATTATGCAAATAATTTTTAACGGCAGGTAAGGAAGAATGCTTGGAAACTAAACCAAATTTTTCTTGATTGGCTCAGGAGAAAAAGATGAAACATTGCTGGGGCAGCTAAACAAGCCTTTTAAATCAATACATGGTGCAGGCTCTCTGAGATACTCTCTTATGTTCCGAAAGGCACTTAAAAGCATATAAACATGCATTAATATCATACACCTCACCAAATCTTACAAGTATTATCATGAAAGCAACACGAGCACAGTGACATATCAACTGCTTCGCAGGACCTGGTTTTAGCCATAAACTGGAATATGAAGCTTAGATTACATTAGGACACAACAAAAAGGGTTAAAGAAACTCTTCCAGAAAAAAAAGTATTGTAAAAGAAACCAATAGCACAAGACTCCTTTCTACCACTGAACCGATGTTAATTTAAAAGCCAAGATTCATTTGAAAACATTCACCTGTAAATCAGAAAGTCCCTAAAGATTAATTTCTGCATTTGCACTATTTGCAAAATATATTTAACGTAGAAGCACCCTTTTTTTCCTGAAATAATTGCTTACAAGATGAAACTAAAACACAATCTCGAGTGTAGCAAAGGTAATTGCTGCACTTACTGCTGGTGTCATGTTGATGTATTACTACGTATCAAAGGTCACAGTTCTGTACTCATACATTATCAAATTTGAAAGAGCAATATTCGATTCCGACCAACCTTTAAACTGCCCAGAATGTGTGTGAAAATGGATGTCGGGCTAACTTGGGTTTTAAAAAAAATGAACCCATGTTTCGGAAGCTGAGGGGTCAATCAAGCCAGACTGACAGGGTTAGGTGTCACTTCTGTGCGTCTAATACTCCCTTAGATTATCAATGAGGTGCAGTACACTGATCACAAGCTAAAGCAGCTGTACTAATGAAAATGAAACAGTCTGAAAAAATTAGGTAATGCAGGCCTGTGACACGGGGCAGTACCTCATGGACAATAATGCAGGAATAAGGACATAAATCACCATTTAGATACAATAAAACCTGTAATACCCACCCTGAAACCTATGTGTCTACGGAATCGCAGGCCAAAAAATCAGCATTTTCACAACTCCACAGTCCTCTCTGAAATCGTCACACAATTTATTTTTTTTTTATACTAAGTCAAGGCATGTTTTCCATGCCTCTACTTCACTGTGTACAGCGAATTTTGCAGTCCTCTAGCCAGCCTGACCTTTGAGGGTGGCCAGCTGGTTCTTCGTGCCATGAGCCAGGAGTTCTCACAATTGGTTCTAGCACAGATAAATGGGTCTTATCAGAACCTACTCAACCTTGAACAACTTTCTTTTCCTACGTATGCCAGTCCAACTGGGGGGCTGGAGCATCCTCATCTTTGTTTTGGTAACATATGAGGGCCTTAAAAAAAAAAAAAAAAAAAGAAAATCTATGAAATCCAAGGTGATTGAGTACAGTCAGCACAGAACAAACTAGTAAAAAGAATTATCACCTTAAAATCATAAATCAGTATTATTAAAAGAATAACCTGACTCTTATCCCAAGCATCATCATAATCCAGATCAAATGAATCTTCAACACCTTTTTCAGAATCAGGTTCAAAATCAGAATACACAGCAAAGGCAGCATATATATGTTCAAACAAGTTATATCATTTAATTTCATACTCTTTAAAATTTGCTTTAAAATACCAAATTTAAAAAGGGGAGCACAAGTTTAAGTATTTTCTCATATACAAGCAGAAAAGCTAAGACTGAAATATCATAAAGTCTGTCAGATCCTAAGAATTCACACTAATTAATGTCTTTTGCATTGATTTTAATGGAGTTTCAACTGCAGGTGATGTAACTATTAGTCAAGGCCACAGCTAGGATTAAAATGATCTCTCTAATTAAAGATACTATTTATAGTACATAAACACACATACCCTTTACTACAGCAACAACAAACCCATTAGAACAATCAGAGTTCACACAATAAATTTACAGGATCTCCTGTTTAAATAACAGCTCAATATATACAAAAAAAAATACAAGACAGAAGTACAAACATTCCTTAAGAAACAACAGTTCTTCAGATTTCTTCTAGAACTGCATTCAAAATAGTTTTCATAAAATGAATTTTCTTGGTGTTTTTGCAAAACATTTTTCTTTGTGTGCCGTACAAGTCAAAAATTAAGTTTCATCAACCGAGTAGAACTCCTTGAGGCGATGCAAGGAATCAGAGAGCAGACCATTTCAGGAGAGCTGGAATTTCGTTGTTGCTTGAGTTTTCTACAAATCCAGCATCTCTATTTTCATTTAGGCAGCAAAGCAGAGAGAGAAAGAGAGAAAGTATTATTATTTCAATATAAGTTACAAATTCAGAGATGAATTTGAATTTACAAATTGAACACCCAAAATTGCCAGATCTCCAGTATTTGCACACTTTGTTTTCTCCTGTATCTGATTATTTCAGGATTTTGCTGCTCTCGCAGTTGCAAACTCCCTTTTGCAAATTATTCTTGTCACACAATAAAAGGAGAATACTTGATTTCACAGTGGCAAAGGTTTATGAAGTCCTCCCCAAAAACATTAGTAACTGTTCACCGAGGATCCCAGCAGCACAGCACTAGGTACGTATAGAAGCAGTCCTGAAGCAGGTTTCTTCCCACAGCAAATTCAGTGAGGAGTAGGATCGGTCAGGACCTCCCTCCTTTCTATGCAAAAAAGAAGTCACGATCAATTTGATTTTATGCAACCTTGAAAGGGTTATATTATGATTCAGTGCTTTAGATTTTGCCCTGATGCCGTTAGATAATCTACCAAGAATCTTAGAAGCGTCTGCTTTAATCTCAAAACCCCATGGTTTGGGAACAAATGATTGTATAATCAATAGGTTTCATTTTAAAACCCTTCCCTCTATCCTGCCTATCATACACATCTCTGGGTCTTATTCTTGCAGAGAAAAGATTGAATGTGACCTGACAGGACCCCAGAGAGGTTCACAAATCAAAAGCAACGGTGGAGAGAAGTCAAATTCCTTGAGGCTCAGGATCTTAAGAGACAACTCTATTTTTTATAAACGCTGAGGGCAGCAGTTCCTATTGTTAAACACTACTATAACTTAGTCCATTTGTTGAGCAAACAAATCCGTAGTAAAGATTAAGTGCTAAGAAATTCCCACCTACTCTGAATGCTGCACTCTTTTTCCAAAGAGCCTGAAACCACAGCATAAATTACACTTAATTTCAGACTACCAGATACAGTCTCAAGTATGGCACATTTCTTATGGAAGTTTATCACTTGTCTTCTGACAGAAGCTGTGGTGCATTACTAGGCACCAAGAGCTGGAAGCCGACAGCCCCATGCCATTCACCCCATAGGAACATTAGCATTATAAGAGTCAGTTGTAATTCCTCACCTTCACCCTTGACAAACTTGAGACCTGTGAATTCCACCTAAAGACCCACATGTTGGAAGAGAGGAGCACTGCCACAGCTCAATACGTTTAACAAACGCTTTCAGTGAAGCAAAGCTTTCTGACAACAGCCAAAAAAATCTCTTCCATGAACTCTCACACAGATCCAATTGTTTAATACTTTCTTTAGCAAAAAGAAGAAAGCTGCACACCACTAGAAAGAATCCATTGGTCTCCTAGCACCCTCCCATTTTCAAACTCCATTGTAAACCTAATGCCTCCTGCAAGGCTATTTGTCCAAGTTGTTAGGAACTTTCTAACTTCCCACCTGAATTTATTCATGGAAAACACACTTTCCTTCTAGCATTTATGTACTTGATTATTTATAGCCTTTTCTTTTAACACATATTAGTTTATATTTGGATGTGTCTTCTAGTCTTCTATACAGTCTCATGTATGCTACAAACATATGTGAAACTTCAGTGGCTCACTACACCAAAAATCTGGACAGGTTTGCATTTATCAGTTCAAAGTAATTGAAATATGAGATGCTGAGATCCAAGGTACTAACTTTTAACCTCAAGACTGGACAGGAGAACACCTTTGAAACATTAGGCAAAAAAACCAATCAATCTGCATGACATGGAAGGAACTGAAGGCCTAAAGACTTTGCTTGAGAACACTCAGTGAGCTGGTCAAATGATTATTCACCAAAGAATGAACCTTCAAGGCTGTTCTAGTGAAACATTCAGAGAGAGAGCATTCCTTGTGCTGTGGACAGTCTTCCTCATTGTGGAAGACCTAACAAAGCCTCAATCCAGAAGCAGCTTATTTAGAACTTCCTCTACATCCAGTCGTATTGCACTGAATATGGTAGACTTTATGCAGATTAAGACTTTTGAAGCTCTTAATACCAGATTTCACTACTGAAACTCTAACCTACTCCCTCATTCCCTCACAGATCCACAAGAGTACACAAGTATTTCCAAGTTCACACACCAGAGAGGCATTTCTCCTGGCCTTTGAAGGTTAATAAGGTTATAAAAAATAATTTGCACTACAGTTTCACTAATCCTAAAGTAGAAAAAAAATATGTTTTAATAATAACCGTAAGAGCAACTTGGCTACCACCATCTCTAGTAATAGCAAGACAGTCTTGTTCTACCACATTATTGTCATGCACTTAGTCTGGAAATTATTCTAAAAAGAAAACAAGTTTATTCAATATCATTTGTCAAATGCATTCTTATTATTTCTGACATAAGAACATGATATTAACCTGGGGTATGTGCTGCCACATAGTAATGGCCAAACACCACTACATTTTCTGAAAAAATCTTTTCAAGGTCTTATCTTCCTTATCTCTTGATTAAGACCTTGTTCTGACTGACAAAACCACTCTCCCTCTTCCCTACCCTCAACCAATCTGTTTTAGTCTGTCATTTTTTAAATTAAAACCTTCAATTGGCTTCTACTCATGCAGCACATGGGGTTCAAGCTTCTTGTTCTTGACTTCAAGGCAACTATACACACCCCTAGTTACATGGTTTTGACAACCTCTAGACCAGCCCATAAATTGTCGGTTTCTGCATCATCTTCACTTGCCTTTCCTCATCAGCTTCTGCATTTCCTGTGTGCAGGCTGAAGAGCCTTCTTCAGACAAACTATCTTCATACCAAGATTCCACTAAATGATCTATTTCTGTCAAAATGCCCAAGGGTAATCAATTGTGTCATCCTTTAGAATAAGAATTAGAAGTAACACTCTTTTACTTCCCTGTTCTGTAAGCTTCTTTGTAAAACTTCAATTTGACCAACTGACTCATTTCAATTTATTCTGAACTAGAACACTCCTTTGTCTTTCACGACAGATTGTACATAGCCCAGATAATTCCTTCCTAATATATAAGCTACTTTTGAATAAAAAGATCTCTGCAATTATTCACAATATTTCAGAGGCAATAAAAGATGGCACCAACAAGTTTGCCAAGTATTACTTTACTACCCCACTCAATCTTGCTTTTCATCCAGACCACAGGAAAGAGGTGGACTTGTTTAACAGCTCTTAAGTATGAGATTTTCATAGGACCCAGGCTTTTACATATTTGTGAAAAAAAGTTACAATTCAAGTACATACTAGGAAGTCAGAAGATAATACAACATGGAACCACGGCATTTATTTTTCCCCCTACTTTCTTTCATCTCTTCATCTTTTGAGTCAGTGATATTTAATCCAATTGCAGACTGACAACTGCTGTACCATTTTGCTCTATATTATTCCTACTTCCAGGCTTTTTTGGTGTTGAAAGACATGATTAAGTGTGACCACTGCTTTTCACTGACAGGTGGTTTTGGATTTTGATTCCTGTCAGACAACCATCTTTTACGACTGCCACACTTGCAATAGAGAGAAGCCAAGAAGCAACTGCTGCAGAAACAGAATCCTCTTCTCGCATTCGTATCAGGACTGGGACACACATACTTGGCAGGAGGAACACGTGAATACTTACTGTAAATGGAGGAAAGCCCAGAGTATGTTACTGTCATAAGTACCCTACTGAGCTTGTATTCACTCACCAATTAATTAACCCTCTACCCTTGTTTACTCTAGGTGCTTTAAAACCTTGAAAAATTAGAAAGTTAAAAAATGTCTCTACCAAAGTATCAGAACATCCTTAACATCTTTTTCAAGCCTTCTGAAGTAATTAATGAGTACAACTACCTGGACACATTTTTATAGTACAGAAGTCTGCCATGAACACTCTAATATGGGCTTAAAACTCACTCATTCTTCTCCTCAAAACTTCCAGGTAGTCTTAGATCTCAAACTATTTGTTTTCACATTGGGTTGACTGTCTACTCAAACAGAAAGTATCAATTACTCCAGTGGCAAGTCGCTAACGTCACATTTAAGAATGCTGGGAAAAGTAACTCTTTCCTGTCCCTCCAGTTACTGACCCTCCTTTTTCAAAAAAATTCAGATTCCCAACAAACTAAAGAACATCAGTTCCCTTGACAAAAGAAGGACATCTGAGAATAGACATCTACCAAGCTAATGAAAGAAACTTTAATATATAGCTCCAGTATCAACCAATTATTTTCTCAGTCAATTCAAGGTACTATGTACATTACAACTAAGTGGTTGCTCATCATGGGAAGGACCTAAAATTACTCTACAAAACACCTGACACTTAAGATACAAATTTTTAAAAGGAAATAATACATGGCCCAAGAGTAATCTTAACTTCTGAAGTGACAGTAATTCATGCATTCATATCCCATGAGGGATCATAACATCAAATTTTACTCGGGTTTAGTGCTTGTAATGTACTTACATCAAACAACTTACTGTGCTGAATTACTGAAGTATTCTGTAATATTTTTTTCTGCAAAGAATTCAGTCTCTAAATAGACAAATTAGTGAGGTAAATAATGCAAGGTGGAGATTAACATCTGAAAGTCTGAAATGAGTAAGCTTTGTCACCTTTAGGTAAATAGGCATAACTATTTCTATTTTAAAGATGTTCCGGAATATAAAATGCATTCTCTCAATACCCTGTACTGTCCTTGTACCATAAGACACATTTGGAAAAGGGACCGTTTTCTTTGCATTCTCAACCAAGGTAATGACATAGAAGATAGTTACTTGTTTTTCCTAATTATTTATATAAATATAGCCAAACACCTACAAGCACTCCTTTAATCACATGCCTACATTCTGTCTATTAAGACTATTAATTAAAATATGAATTGCAATTTAGTTAGTGAACCAGAAAAAAAAAAATTCCTCATTTATCTAAATACAGACCAAATTTGATTAGCTGACACAAGGGTTGAGCTTCTAAACTAACCCCAAAGAATCAAAAACTGAAGCCTACATTTGGAAAATTAATCATTGCTGTTCACATAATAATGTCTCATATAAAGATACATATACTAAGATCATATTTATAAACGTGTTTTCCTTGTGGAAGGCATTCGAGCTACTACGATTTAGCTTTTTGCCAACCTTTACACTGTAAAAATCAGTTCACTCGAGGAACAAAACAATGGATAAAAAAGTGGTTTTGAAGTCTCTCCTTTCTCTCTATAGAGAGAGGGGTACACAGAGAGCATTCCACACAAAACTTTTATTAGAACTACTAAGTCAACCAAGATATACATGACCAGCATATTTTTTTTTTTAGAAATAAATCTAATCTATTTAGGTACCTCACCTCCAGGTACCAGAAAAATTCTATTCCAGATTCCTGTTATATTTAACAAGAAACATAACAAGTATCCTTAGCTTGAAAAGGTATACAATAGAATAGTAGAGTCCAGAAATCCAGCAGCCAATATTCAGTGTAATTTTAACAATAAATAGTATCAACAGACTTTAGGCAGAGTTAGAAAAGTATTTTGGCAAGTGCTCCTGCAATTCCCTTACTGATCAGGGATCTACCTCTGTTCTGTCAAAGCCACCTTAGATACAGACATGGTGCTTTTTAAGGTGTCATATTCCTTCTGAACTTCCACAAAGTAACTGCAGAAAAGCTGCACACAGTAGAGCAGAAATTCACTTCAGTTTTAGGAATCACAAAGCAAGTATTGCTGCTAGATGTCTTTATTTTCCTTTTACAAAATACACGAAGGCACAAAAGTCACTTTATCTTGTCATTATTGTACAGGTATAAATAGTGCTTTGTATTCAAGTACAATCAAGTGCAGAGACTTTCTATATTTTATGTAAACACAAAACAGTTTTGTATGTATGTGCCTCTGGTTCATCTGCAATGCAAATACCAAAGGAGATGCCATTTAGCTGAGTGCCATTTAACTGAATTCTGTCAAAAAGTTAGACGATGAATAACATTAACAACACTGTAATGACACTTCATGCGCTTAAGTCAGATGTCGGATGACACTGCTGCTTGTAAACATCTGTGTATTTAAAATGTACTTAGTTCATTTTAACAGGGAAGCATTAAAAAGTATCTTCAGCTCACTAGACCACATTTACTAGGTCTGTTGCTGCCAGTAATTGCTCTTATGTGTGACAGCTAAAAAGATATCAAATTATAGGTCACCCTTAGCAAAGCTTACACTTAAGTTTTTTAATATGCAAACTGAACTATGGCTACAACTGTTAGACTTCAACCAACTATACATTCTGTGTGTTAACTTAAAGACACATGCTTAATTTACAATACCCACTTTTGCACATAGCTTTGACATACTGTGGCAGTTGAGGCAGTTTAAGCTCAAGCGAGATTTTTAAGTGGTACCATTAAAAAAAGCTCACCTGAATAGTAACAACAGGCATGAACAAAGCTAAAAACTAGCTACAGTAGGCACTTGAAGTACTTTATTCTGCTTTCATTAAAGATTCTTCACTTGGTGCAGCTGAAATAGACTCTGAAATAGAGTCTTCAGTTGTTGAAATGTTTTCTGCTTCTTCAACTTCTTCAGCTAGGTTATCATTTAGCTGCTCAGGACTTGCCGCTTTATCATCTGTCGCATTTGTCTCAACACTCTGGGCCACGTCTTCTTCGGGTTCTGTGGAAAGAAAAAATGACGAAATAACCATTTCCAGAAATTAAGAAGTAACTAATATTCTTAAAAAGAAACAAAATAACATTTTGCAGTCACACACAGGCTTTGACTAGTCATAACATTAAGTTCTCAACTGCTAAAAAACTATTTAATTTTTCTAACAAGAGGGTCATGGACAAAACCCACAAAATTTAACTAAAAATAAAATACCACTAAGAGAGTTGAGATTCCACCATGAAAATATTATGTATTAGTATATATTCACCCTCAACAATCTAAGTTAGTTCAGTAATGTGAGTGTCAGAAGTAAGACATGATTGTAATTCAGCTTCTTTGTGCCTGTTAATGGAATAAAAAAGGTTTTTCTAATCTAGTTCTCAACATCTCAAAGCAGCCAATGAAAATAACTGCATATTTTCAGTATTCCCACAGGAAGTGTAAGAAGGATATACAGGAATATCTATACTCCATTAGTGGAACGGGAGTTTCTTTGATAGTATTTTGAAGACCAGTCAAAAAATATTTATCAGAAGTACTACCTCTAAAATAATAAATTCTAGCTTCACAACAGGATTTCAGTAGCATACCAGAAATAAGAGACAGTCACGATTTGAAGTAAACATAATCACGAAAAAACTGAACACTAAGTGTTGAACCACATGACACAAAGGTCCTGTAGAATGAGACTACTGAGGGCAGTTTATTGACTAACATTGGTCAACACTATAAAGAATTAACGCACACTGTGATGGCAAAATTCACAAAACTGATGCAAAGTTACAGGTCAAAAGTGTTAACCTTATCAAATGTTTGTAATTTCATATTCATCAAAACACACTGGGTGTCTGAAAGCAATCAGACTGCTTCAGGGCAGAACTCCAACAGGACTAAAAGTTTCAGAACCATTGCTCTGGCTTCTCAGGTCATGTCTGGTAAGAGTAGCTGCTGCACACCCTCGTCCAGCAACCTGGTACAGCTGCCATCTGTCACCAAGAACTCAAGACCTCTCTTCCCACACACAGCTCCACCTAGCTAGTTCAGGCTCTGCTTCAGACTGCTCAGTGCAGCTCAGCTTCTCCATTCCTTCTTCTGACTTGATTTTCCATCTCAGCAAGTTTGCAGCTGACTTACCTCCCAATTGAGGTTCCTTCCCTTCTTTGTCAATTACTAGCTATGCCTATAACACCTGCCTTGGGTTCTTGTTCCAAAACTTCTCTGGAGCCATCTGTCAGATGCTGACTCCTCCTATTTCTGCCCAAACAAATTAATGTCACCAGTTCCTTTCCAGACTATCCCACTCCCCCTTCCAGCTCCTCAATTTCCATCTTGATCCCATCCCAGCCTGTGCTCAATCTTTATCTCCCAACTGTCAGTTTTCTGTCTCATCTCTGCATTTTTTCCTTAGCTTCAAATTCTATGAATAAGTTTGAGACTTGTCCCACTACAATCCCTCCACACTTGAGTTACATTCTTTCTTTATTGCTGCTGTTCAGGCTCAAGCCCAAGAAAGCACAGAACATAGGAAAGAGACAACTCCATGCCCTCTCAACTCATTTCTAGCATAGACCAACTATTACTTGTTTACAGAGTTTTGGTCCTGCAGTTTTCAACTGAGTGATGCGTAGCACTCTGCAAAGGGACTTGTCCTTAGTCTAGCTGAGGTAAAGAAACTTTTCATTCAGTCTGATCAGCAGGATGATGAGGATTTAAAATGTTTGAGGACAGCCCCAGGGACAATCAGCCACTAGTAGAAGCATGTAGAAGCTTCTAATTAAAAGGAGAAAACCCGATCAAGTGCACATTCTAACTATCTATATTCAAAGGAACAGGATAAGGATGCTGCTTTCATTTTTATACTGTACTAGAAGGTATAGAGACACTAATTCTCTAAGAAAAAAAAATTGTCAGGTGTTACACAACTTTCCCTTCACTTGCTCTTGTTTAAACTCAGTGAAACTCCTGAAACTCTCCAGAATATAAAGTTAAAACAAACTTACATGGCAAATTTTGCTCTAACAACTAAGCCTGACAAAGTTATAAGGAACTTATAAAGACTAAGTCCTTTAAATGAGTAGTCAGACAAATCATAGTAAGTGATGCTAGTAACTCCAGCTATAAACATGACCAACATTTATTAAACATACAGAGTGATGCCATTTTAAGTACATTAATTAACAGAAAGCTTGCCTAAAGACAATTTGATTTCAGTATTGCATGATTTAAGTTACTGTAAGAGCTTTAGCTAAAAACAGAAAGCTCTGACCACCGATTTAAAAAGGCAACAAAAGAAAATTAGCATCCTTGGTCATTAATACCTAATCCATGGTTGAACTGAAGAATGTAGTATGCATGCACAATCTCAACAGCAAATAGCCCTATGCTGGCCTGAGACAAATTTAAGAGCTGTATCAATATAACTTTGAAGAACCTGCTCCTGGCTACAGCAATTTCTTTTCCTCACCGCCTCCAACACTCCTGCTTAACGCTTAGTACTTAAAAGGCATATGAACTTTACAGTGTAATAGTCAGCTACCCATCTTCTTGTTACAGAAAATATTTTGCTGCATAACTGTTGAAGTCACAATACTACATCACTATTAAAATTAAGGAGAAAATATATGTCTGTTATGCAGGAATTCACAAAAAAAAAACCAACAGCATATTTGCACTGAAATATAGCTGCTTTATTTGTACTTTCAAGACCTTTGGGACAATTTTTCTTTACTATCACAACTCCCCATTAGGGGAGACTTTCACACAGTGCTATGTGTCTCAAATACCTTTAAGGAACATGCTTCACAGCTGTCTGTGTTCATGGCTTTTGTGAAGCCTTTGAAAAAGAACGGCACAGCATATGATTCCCTGTACCCCTGACATCCTACCAAGCTGAAATGAGTTGTGGTAGACTGGAAACATAATATATTTTTAAACAAAAAAATTGTTTGCAAGTCATGGTAAGTTGACCCACATTTGCTTGAAATATTATTGTATTCCAGCCATATTAGCTGAACCAAGAAAAAAGCACAACTGGCAGAAGCTTACATCTTTGCAAACAAACAACAGCTCACAAATATATAGCAAGCTCATGCTGTCCTATGAAAGTGGAGCATATTTGGTGAAAAGGCAAGCCAAATCTCTGAAACAGGACATGCCTCCAAGTCCAGGTTTTTTCTTTGCCTTTTTATAAAAAAAAAAAAATCCTAACCTTGGACCTTTCTGACCAGAACAAATACTCAAGCTTATTTCTTAGTCCTTTGCCCTCAACCAGTTCTATTCCTAGATAAAGTTTCTGCTCCATCTGTAACATTTGCCCAAAGCCAAGCTCTACTTCCGGTAGAGCTCATAAATAAGCACACACTTGAAGCGGCTTTATTTCCGGAGGACAGCATTATCATTAATTCTTCTGTTGAAGAACAAATGAAGCTTCTGCATCTACCTTTTAAATGGAAGTCCTTTCAAACATACCAGCAGTTGCCATATTCCAGGAATCCTTAGACATCACAGAGCATTAGCTTATCACAAAATAGTTCATCAAGACGCTCAAGGAATGTCAGAAAAATCTTGGAAACACAGGAAGTTGTCTCCATAAGGTGCTGACCAGCATGGCAACATCTGAAGTTCAAAAGGCATCTAACAGACCTCTGAACATCAGCACCAGATAGTCATCACAAAACACTGAAGCAATCAAATTTTGTTTAAACCTTTGAAAGTTTCCTAAATACTAAACCTGAATCAAGAACACAGTGTTAACAATACCAAGTATAGACAAAGTCATATTAATCGAGAAGACAAGAATGGTTCCTGTTGGCTTTTTTCAATATGATCCAAACATTTTTTAAGTACACAGGAGAATCGACTAGACTTTGCTAACAATAAATAAATCAATAAATCAAGATCAAGCCATTGAAGAAAAATGCAAGAACAGAACTGAAGTATATTGCTTCATTCTGGTACTAAAATTGCCCAAGTTACTCTGCTGAACCGAGAAGCATGACGTTTGTGCCAGTAATCTGCATCAGATTGACAGCTGATGACTCCATATTTTTGGAGGATTAAAAATCCAAAGTTCAGTGCCAACAGCACTCCCCATAACTGTTCTTTAGATCTCTTATCCACAGGAGTTGCATGTAACATGCTTGTCACTACATGAGCACACCACTGAAAAAAAGACTCAGCTTCATGCTCTACTCATTAGTAAAAATAGCTGACTGGCAAAAAATATTTATGGTACTTCTGCATCACATTAGCCTGCAGTTTCTTCAAGCTATACAGCTACGGTTTAAATGAGTTACAGATAAGAGTTGGATCTTCCTGTGCTGTCAACATTGTGGAAAAGTTGGTTTCCTGATGTTAATGTTTGTCTACATCTGTAAGTGAAGATATTCTCTATTCTTGCTATGACAGCAGCTGTATTACCATACTGAATAAAAGCTTTCCCCAGAGCTATACCTCGATGATAGCTTCATAGCTGAAATTTACAATCAAGGAATACATTCATTTATTAATAAAGCCCAACTGCTTGTAAACAGTTATGTTTCAAATTAGGATTCTGATGGAAAAAGTGACTTACTAAAAATGATATTTTCTCATTCGTAAGAGATTTTGTGGCAAGTCGCAGACAGATAATGCACAGTGACAAACTGATAGGGTAGCCCTAGCTTCTCCTACATCAATAAGACATTTCTCAGATATTAGTTATGTAAAATATTAACAGATGCTCTATTTCTGGCTGCTTACTAATTACCAAAAAAGAACTATTTGTATCATCTTGGAAAAGAGCTATTTAGAAAACATATTTAAACTAAAACCAAAAAGTCAGTGTACTTATTTCTGTGCCTCTTCTGAAAAAAAAGTTCACTATATAGTTTCTAGCAGGAAAAGAGAACTGGAGAACAAACTCCACAGTGGTTTCCTTTGTCATATTTTAAATAAAGCAGCACATTAATACAAGACATCAACAACAACCAACAGGTCCACTTTCAGTGTTAAAGGTAAATCGATAAAAATCATATTTACTGCAATAAAACTATCCTACTTTTATCCTGAAACAGTTGATCAAATTTTGCTTTCAGAAAGGAGAAGCTCTCACCGGATTTTCACTCCTACATCAAGTGCCTAACAAAAATATAACACTAGTTCTTAAGGTTTTACATTTTTTTTTCAACATCTATAAACTGACTCAGTAGCTCATTAAAGGCATAGTAAGCATTTACTTCAATGATAATACCAGCTTAATTAAGCTTAATTAGCACCTCCCTCTCCCAAAACCTCTAAGCACCTGCAGTTACGGATAATACTCAGAAGCCCTCAAGGCATATACTTCCAAGAGCTGACTATCCATCTTTAGGGGCTTCCCCATTCAACTCACAGAGGAAACTAAGCAGAGTTTTGACCACTCCAGTAACAAGTTATGTCTTTTCTGTAACTAAAAGTAGCCAAGAAGCTACTAACCAACCTCCAGTCACTGAAAAGACAATTAGATCATTTGAGGGGAAAGATGACATTTGCCTTGTCTTGCTTTGTGCATCTGTCTTCAGTCTTAATTTCATACAAGTAATAGTCCTTTTAATGAAGCAAGAGCACACTCTAGCACAGGAAAAGAAACCAACTGAGTTTTCTCCATACCGCTCCTGTGCCAAACCACACCCAGAAATGGCTATGGGTAGATATGACTTCCCTACTGGTCTCACACAGCCTTCTCCCGCCCAAAAGTAAAGGACAATGCCGTTTTGTACTCCTCACTAAAGATAATCAAGCTGAAACATTCTTTCTGTTAACATTCTGACACTTTACCACAGTTGATGTGTTTCTAGCCTGAATCTTGGGGCTGTGCACTATTCGATAGGTTCCCCCCAGATCCCTGCTTAAACTAATGTAAAATCCCATCAAGAACTCAATGGCACATCTAACTGGGGATTCTCTGGCTTGAAACTAATTTCTGGAGTCTCTTAAAACTGCATCTTCCTGTTGGCTGTGCACCAGATGCCTACTGTATCTGCAGACTATAAAATGTCTCAAAAGGAACTACGTTAAATTAAAACTGACAATTTGACTTTGAAGTCCCTGATTTTAAACAAGGCAGTTTTACTAGGTTTTCCTGCCCTGAGGAAAACAGCAAGAGCAACAAAGGCAGAAATTCCAAAACACACCTCAATCAAATGACCTACTGAACATAGTGAAAGTTAACTACTTCAGCACATATTCCCTCCTTAACAGTTTCTGTAATTTACAGTGCTATGTTTCTATCTGTTTATCAGTGACATTACAGTGAATAATTTTGTTATGCCATCATTTACATGAGACATATTGCCTAATATGAAGAAATTGTAGTGTGCAGGACAGAAGACAATAGTATCAACATGCTAAACTAGAAGCAGGGACAAGGAGAATTGGGGAGAAAAAATAAATATATACTGCGCCCACTATGAAGTTACAATAGAATAGAATAGACTGTTTCGGTTGGAAGGGAACAAAAGCAATGATTTAGTCCAGCTGCCCGATCAATTCAGGGCTGACCTAAAGTTAAAGCATGTTAAGGGTGCTTTCCAAAAGCCTCAAACACTGACAGGTTTGGGGCATTGACCATCTCTCTAGGAAGCCTGTTCCAGTGTTTGAGTTCTTCAGTTCTTATTCTCACAAAAAAGCCTCTAGACAGCAATGGAGGAGGGATTTCATTCAAAATTACAGAAAAGACTTGGTAAGATTAGTACATACCTTCTGTCAGTTGAATCTCCTGAGGTTTTCTGCCTCTTGATTCTAGAGGCTCAGTTTGGAGTTGCAATTCTCGAGACTGTTTTTTTTCAAAACTGAAGTCTGGAAGTCGTGGAGCCTGAGGTCTAGTTTTTCTTGCAGGATTCAGGAAAAAGCAGTAGGCACACCTAAACGCTACACAAAATCACACCCAATAAGTAACCTCACTAAATAATTTCACATTTCGCTTTTATTCCTACACTATATTCTGACCATCCAAAATACTCAAACCCAGAAACTTAAATAAGTAACTATTAGTACTTTAGAATACCTCCAAGAAACTTCCACAACCTGTTCCTATAGCTCCATTTTCAACTTCAGCATAAGTTTGCTTCTTAATACACGTTTTCAGCTGTGCTGCAGTTGCAAGTACTGCCCACCACTGTGGAAGATTTGACCATAACGAACAAAAGAATGTAATTCAGCAGCACAAGATGTTGGCACACATTGTCCTTCTATTCTTTCCTATAAAAGATTATATTAGCAGATGATCCACACACACCCCTTAAGATGACACTTCTCACATTGTTTCACTAAGGGGATGCTATGGATTCTGCAAGGTATGTCTCACTGTTTTTGAGTAGCATTCTGCTCCAGTGGTACTTAATTAAGAAAAGGCAGTTTTGTTCTGAAGTAGTACTGGATACCACTTAGTTAAAAGCATATCTCCACCTCCCTAAGACAAGAGGAAAGTGGCAAATTCTTGCACAATTCAATTGTGAACTCACTCGAGCGAGGATGACATACAGACTATGTATCTTTGATTCCATAAGAAGCATTCAGCTTATTCTTACAATGCTGTATATTTACTCATGAAATTAAGCAAAACAAAATGAAACAGATTTGTCTAACATTCCCTCATTTCTTAAGCATCAGGCTTACACTTGTGGTACAAAGGAAGCAAAATAAAACATCTGTGTTCAATAAAGAACTGTGTCTGTCTTAAGTTATTGTCAGCCATAAATCCACATATAGCCCCCCAGGGCTTGTTCCCACTCTTTTTCCGATACCTCTCCAAGATCTTCTTGCCAAAGCAAAATTTTGTTTAAGTTCTGGTAAAAGAGGCACACTTCAATGTCAGATAGTTTCTCAATATAAAACCCTTCTGAGAACCATTCATAGCCAGTAGCAATTCTCAGGGATGTATTGGAGGAGGCTTATTTCTACTAAATAGTTTTCTACACATAAAATCCTTGGCCTGAAGGTTGCAATAAAGTACTTCTGAGTCTTGAAGTGAATCTTAAGATACAGAGTGATATGTCACCATAAAACCATTCCTGTATGAAGCAGCATTTCATGGTGTAAGTTAAGTACTCAGCTGCAACCAAAATGAAGTATGACGCATGTTAGTTAAGAAATACAAGCCAACTACTAGAGTCTACCACAGATTAGTGCTTACCTATGTATTCAAACTCCTCCTTCAAAGCCATACCATTGTGAGAAAAGCATTGTTGACATATAAGGGCGTACCTAGAAAAATGAATAATATATAATTACATACCTTGAAGTACTAACACACTGAAGTGAGATGCATTTTACCCTAGATGCTGACTAATAGCTTAGATATTTACTCTTAAAAGGTAACTTCCACAGTGACATTATTATCCTTTAATGCAAACTAAAAGTCTATTAAACAATAGTTTTTAATGTGTGTTTAAAAACAGTGAAATATTCATAGTTACAATTTAATCTTCATGGTTCAACACATTTTTATTATCATTATCAGAAAATAACATCCACATTAAGTTTATATTTCATTAGAGTACACTCAACATGAAAAGTGACCCTTGTTAACATGGAAGATCGTACACATCAGAACAGTTCTGAAAGCAATCTGGAAGCCCTATAACGGTAATAAAACTGATATGCTAAGATAATCACTTAAATAATCACTTTTTTTCCCTTTTTTATTCACCCATTAGAGCATAAATTTTTCTTTTTGTAATACAAATAATAAAACCCAAAGTGCAGGCTAATTTTGTCAAAATGTTAACATTTTTCCTACAGAGTTTCAGGTGAAGCACCTGAAAGAACACCTGAGAAAAAACACCTTACTAAAGTTTCAGACAAATTAATTTGCAATTCTTTTAACTTTGATGTGTCTGGCTTCCTATCTCTTAAGTGTTTAGGTACTTTCTTTAGCAATATTTTACCTGTTCTGAGGACCATCGCCAACCAAATACTCAATAACTCTATCCACAACTCCTCTTTCTCGAGGAAGAATAGGTCTTGCTAAAGGAGGGCCTGGAGGATGAAGACCTAGGAAGACAGGAATTATGTAAAAATTATTTTCAGCTATATAACATGATACATCTCTGTGTGTGCTAGTGTAATAAAATAATTGCATCTACTTCACATACATGGCCATATTTCTTAGTCCACTAAGACAGCTGCAAGACTTTTAAACCCACAGTAGTTGAAAGTTCCTCTTCTGCTTCTTTAGTTTATAAACTTAAATCACTCTACTTTTACACCTTGGATATGTAATTAAATGTGTAACTTCTAAAGAACAGCATCAGCAATATTTAATGATTACTCACAAATAGAGGCTTTTTAAGCAAAGAAAAACTCCTTATTTGAGTTATCTTCATATACTTTCAACTCTGCATATTCAACACTTCAAGTTTACATCAACGAATCTGGTAAAATCAATTGAAACAGCAGAAGAACTAAAGATGTTATCAAAAAAAGTACCCATAGTTCCCATAAACCCACATAGTACCCATAGTTCCTGTGTAATTAGTACATTACACAAGCATGCCTTTAGCACGCATTCAGTCTACATGTTAAGCCTGTCTAGCCATTTGACACTTGTTAATCCCATGTTCAATTGAAAGTTGGATAGTTTGGATTTGTACACAAATAAGCCAGAAGGCTACTATTAAGATATTATTTTTCTTATCCCATGTATTTAACAAATTACTATCAGACTAAAACTCCAATAAGGAAAAGTAGAAGCAATACTTGGTACCACATTTTTATAGCAGTTATAGTAGACCAGTGTCACAAACTTGTCTTTCCACAAAGTTTTAAAACTTGTGGTCTATTGTAAAAGACTACTGCGAGCTGCCAATTTTCATTTATGTAACTTTTAGTTCTTATTTCTACCTTCCTTTCCAGCCTTAAAACAGAAGATGCTAGACATAATGAGCAAAACACGATTTGGTAAGAAACTAAGTCTGAATCATTCAGGTGTGGCCATTCAAATAACTAGGCATCTGAAATTTCTTCCCAAGGCCGTGCTCCTGGACAAGAGATGTTTCCACAAGGACAGGAGGTATTAAGATACAGTACTTCCAAAGAGATTCTAGACAGATAGTCCTGAATGCAAGATAATTAATTGAAAACACTTGGAATGTATTTCCATAAGACCTTTATGAATCATATTCAAAGCCACAAAAAAGGATGCTTGAGTAGGACAATGCACCAGCTCCTTTCAGAACTCTGAAGCTGGGACAAAGAGGTCATCTTAAAGCCAACTGAAGACAGTGATACGGTACAGTTTAACCTAATGACATTACGTCTAATAACACAAAAGTCTTATTCAAGCACAAGATGGTTAAAGCTAGACGGAAAAAAAATTTAACTGACATTAGCAGTTTTCATACTGAAATGAACATACGGTAGTCCGAAGCCATGTTAAGACTAAGTATACTTTATTGTCAGAAGTAAAAATTCTCAAGGCGTGAAAAGTGACCCATGTTTCCTCTGTGAAAAGTTCTGGCTTAAACTGTTCTTGCTACAGCCAGTAAATGCAGATATATAAAGGGCATGGCTTAAGAGAAAGGCTTTTAGTGACCAAAGATTCAGCCTTCAATTCTCTTTAATTTGCTATATGCATTCAGTATTTTTCTTTGGAAGACACATTTCACAGAATCCTCCATAAATGCCTAGTAAACAAAAAGGAAGCTAAAGAGTAAAACAAACTAAACCCACTGCCTGAAGATGCAAAAAGGATTTTTAAATATTTCAAATAAAAAACAAATTAAGAGAACAGAGTTTGTTTGCAAGTTGAACTAATTCAGAAAAACATTTAATTTCAAGATACCACAAGGGATGGAAAACAACAACAGTGCACTTCAGGCTTCTCAGAAGATAGGCTTAGATAGCTTTCTCGCAGCATCTTAGCTGGGAGACAGCACATGGAAATGCACAAAGTCAACATAACTGATTCTCTTTTGCTTCTAACACAACTGATACTCTTTCATAAACATATGAACAGAAGTAACATTTACCTCAAGTAGAGTATACACAGGCAAAGACAGTAACACAGCAAGCCTTACTGTTTGATTAACTAATCCAAGATGGGCCTTAAGTTTAAATACAGCATTTAATTTAACAGCCAGCAATTAATATCTCACACCTTCTACCTTTTAACCTTCACAGATTGGAGAAGCAAAAGAAGAAGAGTAATTTAGGGCAGAATGTGCTACATTGTGGTAAACCTCAAGATGAATGCCATGTACAGCTCACCTCCATCCTCTATGGAAAAATGTCAGAAACACTGTAGAAATCAAACATTTTCAGCTGTGCCCTCTCAAAGTGCTACACAATGAAACTAATCTTGCCATTAAACTGCCGTATTTCTAACAGCACAGCCTTACAAAACATCTCTTATCAATACCAGGTAACTGACCTAAATGGACTGTCCTAATCTTTACAAGCACAATAAAGTCTGATCAGAAAATACTGCAATTTACAACCTTCCAATAAGCACAAAAAAGTTTCATCCATAACACAAACGTGAAAATTAGGGTTATTTTAAAAACAAACAAGAGAACTGAATTCAGGAGATAGCAATCTGTGAATGCATTCCCAAACTATCCCTGTATTCTGTCAACAAGCAGGAGCCCAGACTAAAAACTTTCACACTAGCAAGGCAGAAAAAAATTCAGTCCAACATACAACTGGACCTAATGCTTCGTTTTATAGATTCTGAAAAAGCTGTCTAGAGCAGAATTGAGGTAAAATGCACTTCACAAAAACCTGAAAGACCCAGTACATCCATTAAAAAAAGGGAACGAACAACATCCAACATAGGTGTTACGTAAAGACCTGGAATACTGATGTAATCTGCAATAAAATTCAAACTAGAATAATTTTATGAATAACTGGCTAACATTCAAACATGTATTTAGGCCTATATTCAAAAGATCGAGTTTCCACATGACCTGTATATCCGTAATATAATAAAAGTTTCTAGAAGTTAATGAGCAAGGCAAAAATGAAATAAAAGTTACCTAAAATGAAACATCACAACACAGGTTTAAGAACAACTTCAATTACTCACCTACTAATAACTCAACCCAACCATCTTAGTTCTCATGCTGTTATGGACACCAGTAATTAATATAAACATCAAAAGCAATCATTGTAGAAAGACTGGTCATTGCTGCAAAGCTTGGCAAACTCTCAACTACCTGCTGGTTATTAATTTTCAAGCATATGGGAGCTCTGTGGTAATACATGTTAAATTGATTCTTCTCTAAAAAAAAATGTAATGAAAATGAATTATTAATCTTCTCCAAAGTACAGATAATTAAGGCTATTCATATTTGTTGCAAGCCAGGCATAAACTTAGATGCAATGATATTACTCTTATAAATACTGAATTTACATACTTTTCACTACAGCTACATGACTGAGATTTTATATGCCTGGAAGGTTTGGGGAAACTCTAGAGAAATCAGGACTTCCCCATTAAATGACAACTGCAATGGATTCCATTGCTATCTACAACAAAATAGTATGTTCGGTCAAAATACCAGTTATTAGCAAAAATAAAAAAGTATATGTGCTTATAAAACATTATCACAAAAATTAAAATATTTTCATTAATATGTTTGGCAACCATCCTTTCAAACAAGCCCCTTCTTTTTTTACCTTTCTTCCTCTAAACCAGTTCTGCAGTAAAGGTTGAACTTCACCCAGCTTATTCAGTGTGCCTAAATCTTCCCCTAAGAATAAAACTATGATACAGCTGATACTATTTTATTATATAGCCAGCTTATTAGACAAAAAGGAACATGTGATTTTACACTCATTACAGAATTTTCAGTAAGCAGGTTTCCATAAACATGGTTTGCAATCAAGTGACCGATCTTCTCATGCAAGGAGCTGATTTCTGGGTACAAGAATTCAAGATAATCAAGACTTACTAGTGGCTTGCCTTTGCAGTTCACTTCAGAGACAGAAATAAATTTAGCAGTTCCATAATACAGGTAAACCTTAAATAACCGAAAAAAAACCAAAAACCTACACCTTAATGAACCTCACAGAAAAGTGAAAGTTCACAACTTTTCACAACCACTACACTAACAATACAAACAAGCATTTTAAGATTCAGCTAGCTGAGATCTTCCATTAAGAGACTGGGTGTCAACGCACTACTTATAGTCCTACTTTTAGATTGTATTGTGGAAGTTTGGAAGCACGGAGATACAGTTTTAAGAGTTAAGTAACAAAGTTAAAAATAAGGAACAGAGGGCAGAGAAAGTCTTCCGGTTCACTGTATAAAGAGGAAAGAACTACCCCACCCTACAGTAGCATTCAGAAGATTCTTGGCAAATTGCATCCCTTCTCTTTTCAAGGCAGCATATCATCGCTCTTGCCTTGTGATCCAACTTGTCAGACATCCTGCAACAAGTGACAGGCCGGGCACTAACCCATACACCAGTTTACCATCCATGAGGAGAATGCGAACCAATGCCTCCCTGTCAAATCTTTCAAGTTTTGCTATCCCTCCTATAGAATTCAGTCCATGTTCTATTAAATAAAGTCCAACCCATCTGAATATCAAGCCAGAAACCAAGGGTAAACAGTTTCAGGATATGAAACCAGTTTTTAAGGAGAATTCATTTCTACCAGATTTCAATCTGTCACTAAACTTTTGACTGTTGTACCAAAATAATGCAATTTTACAAGAATTCAGCTACCAGACTACTTTTCTGGTGTATATGGTATTTTACACTTTAATCTAGGAGTATAGATTGCATGACTGTACCTCCTAGAGTAAGAATTTAAATAAATGTCAAGATGCATGTTAAAAAATATGTGCACAGTTTAGTGAGAAACATGAATGTATTCTGAAAGTGTTCTCCTCTGTACCTGATTTATATAAGTGTAGAGCTCTTCTAAACTAAGAACGTAAAAAGGTATGCTATATTGTTGACTACAGAATACTGCAAAGTTTTATTGCCATTTAAACAAAGAAGCCATAACAGTTAAATGAGCTCAGGCAATAGGTTTCAGCATCAAAAGGTGCCAGCTGTAAAGAGTTATGGCTAATTGAATATGGAACTCCTGCTTAATCAGATAACTGCTCTGCTATTTCCAAATGAAATGCCATTTCCATACTGTCTGAAAATGGCCTATTTTATTGGTAACCAGAGAAAACAATATAAACTGTAAATAACATTAAGTGCTCTGTTTACCCATTCCAGGCACTGAAGTAGCAGGGGATCCAGGGCGTCTCGGCGACTGCAAAGATGGCACAGCAGTTCTTTCTGGGGCTCCACTCGGAGCTGGTGTGTCTCTCTGCAGATTAGGAGATGCTGGAACCAGTGATTTTGGAGAGCCTTGTTTAGGAGTCACATGTGGAGGTATAGAAGCATTTCTTTGAGCTGTAGTCCTCTGACGGATTTCTGACAAGAATACATGCATACTGAATTTACCACCTAGCATAAGCAAGAGACTAGTAAGAGTACATAAATATCGTTATTCCAATCAATGAATTACAGAGTCAAAAGCAGAAAGGTCTATGACTAAAGCTGCCTGGCTGGCCATGCCATAGGAATAAACCCCATTCAGAATACCATATTTTAATGGCAATAGTTATTAACTGTTAAATACTTGGGGTAAAATTCTTCTAGATGAAAATTAGCAGATACCTACCTTACAATTCTGTTCTTTAAAGGCAGAACAGTAGAGGTATATGAACAGCTAGATTCACTAATGTGGTTAACAGTGACAGCTTAGTCAGTGACAGGTACACCCCAAGAATGCCTACCACGTAAGGCTATTGTACGCTACACAGTGTTTAACACTCACATTACTTTGAACAAGCTTGCTTGTCTTCCTTCACAACAAATGGAATTTAACATCAGAATTGGACTTTAAATTAATCTCCTCAAGTTTCAAGATTAGAGAGGTTTTATCTGCTGACTTTGTGTCAGGCTGGAAGATATTAAATCCTTAGTAGGCAGTTTACAGGTCCACTGGCAACCAGCCACAGGGAGATGGGTGTGCTGGCATCTGAAGGAATGATCCCTGTCCTCAGAAGTACAACACTACCACAACAAATTTCTGTACAGGCTGGAGGAGACGGAGAGCGTGTGACATCAGCTTACACTAGCTAAGAAAGAGTTGCCATCACTGGAGTACTAGATCAAACATAAAAGTTCTATTAGAAAGTCGTCAGCATCTAGTGCCACAAAATTGTAACACAAATGGGCACACGTCCTCACCTACTTATTTGTACGTATAAATAGGATTAAAGTACACTGGAAGAACAAACAAAAGACTCTCCATCACCCTAAGTTAGAAGACCACAACTGCACAGAGCATTATTAAAAATCCACCTAGTTCAATTTCCTCCAGAGCAGAAAAAATTAGTGGTTTTCCCCTGCCACACCTTCATGTGCATGACCACATTACTTCACACAACTTTATCCTCCAAGTTAGATCACCTAACAAGTACAAAGATTGTTTTTAGCAAGCCTCATGATTTAATTTTGAAGTCCCCTCACGATTTAAACCTTTAAAGAATCTGGAAGCCTGGATAAATCGGTGAGATAGCTGCAGAAATTTCTTCAAGGTTTCCTTGGTGACTCGTTTCTGTTTTGAAAATTACTCCTGTGTTGAAAGTTTTATTTTAATGAAGAACTCATTGATGATTAACTTCACCATTGACAGTTCTTTGAGCGGATTTTGTGAAATAACCTTTGAAGTCCAAATACACTAGAAGAGTTGCATCATCCTTTCCATGCCATCCGACCAAGAGGCACAACTCACCTATGAACAATATATTAATTTTGCCACACAATTTATTTATCCTTATGTTCAAGTTTGTGTTACAGAGTATGCTCGTGTACTGGGTTCCAAAAATGAGGAAAAAAAGGTAAAGGTATGCCATTTCCCAAGGTATGCAATTTCCCCAACTCTTCTCAGCTCTACAGATCTTTAAAAAGTGATAAATACAAAGCTTAACTCCACTTGTTCCAAGATCATTTTAAAGTATCTGTAAAAAGATATTTTAATCCAGTGCTAAGACTTTTTTCTTTTTTTTTTTTAAAGTCTGTTTTATTATATTTTTACATATAAAAGTGTCAGAGATCATGATTAATTTCTATATACGGATGTTACTTCTACGTTTTGAAGGCTGTCTTCCTATATCATATGGTTTAGGTATGTCAATTTTGGTTACTTAACAGCTCTGAGTGCTTTGATAGGTCACAGATATAACTGTTTATTCTCAACTCATAATACCCTATTTTTAAGCAATTTCCATGCCACCTGCAACAGCTTTGCCCCTTTTGCCTGTTAGTTTTGAAGGGTCATTTTCCACAAGCCTCCTTTAAGAAGGCTTTCCATTTAGAAAAAGTTAACTGTTACTTTAATGACCCTCTCCTTGTATTTTTGCTCCTACAAAGATGCTGAACTCAAGCACTTTACCATCAGTACTAGAAACGTGCTTCAGCATTTTTTATCTTATTACAAAGGTAACAATGCAAGACTCATTGATAGTTTCCACAAAATGATACCAGGTTATTCAAAAGGCTTTTTGGGTTTTTCCCCCCCTCCACTTAAAAGGGGACACAATATACAGGTACTGCTGATGTAGTTTCAATGAAGTTTTGCAGTTTCCAAGGTTTTTTCTTCCCTGAATGATTTTTTTGCATCTACAAACCAACTGTATGAAAAACAGTAACTTAAAAATAGAATTTTAATTCTTCAAGCACACTGGAGTCCAAATTCTGCAGTTACTGGCACTGAATAACACAAATACATAAGCAGACACATGACTTAACAGGGGTGCTACTCGCAAGGGATGATTGTACACAATCTCAAAGAATATTAAGATATTGCCAGTGGTGATATAGCTGTACCTTTCATGTTTACAAGGATAACTATTTATTTCACCCTCACTTTAAAACACCTTGATTTTATTAGAGAAGAATACATAATTTTTTAAAGAGGTAGAGCATAATGTAGGCCAACGTACAGTTCACTTAACTTGTTGGGTTTAGCAACCAAGATCAACCAAGAGTTTTCTTTCTTCCTCTTCATGCCTGTACCCATGCCACAGCTTGCAACCATCTGTTATCGCATTATTTTTAATTCAGGTCACAGAGTGATCTCATTTAAAATACAGCCCTGCTAACAGTTGTATTGGAACAATGAAGGGAACAGGTATCAACAACAGGATATTGTTGACAAATATTTATTCCTCTGCCAATATATACTTACCCTATTTTTTTTTTTATGCAGCCTAATAATAACTACATGCTTATTAACTCTAGCCCTTAAAACACTCCTGAAATAGATTGCACTTAAGTTTTCAAATTACTTCCCTTCTGGATTTCCAGGTGCTTTCTTAGTCCTCTCAAGATCTGTCTGTATTATCTGTTAAAACTAGAATTATTTAAGGCGTACATATCAAAGCCACAAAAACTGCATAAAAAGCTAAATACATATGAAAACTAGGGCACTACGAGTTGTTTTTCTGAGAGACAACTATTATGCAATTCTAATTAGTCCAGAGATTTAATCAGCATTATGTGCAAGTTCCATTTCAACTGGTAAGTCAAAAAATACTGACTAACCAACCTTTTATCAGTTGCTTCATACACAATATTGTCCAATCCAATTACACATTGGTCATTATTTATCCTCTTTTCAAAATACTCAATTACAGAATTCAAAATAATGAGTTCTGCCACCTGGTTAGTTTGCATCCAGTGAGCAAAGAGAAGATCGAGGAAGCTAATGTCAACTTGATAAAAGATATTTTGCTATTTCTGGTCACTATAATTCTACCACATATTCCATACACCAAATTACACCATGACCACAGTAAAGTTATTAACTTCTGTTCTGTGCAGCATATATTGAAAGATGCCCTCCACCAGGTCTATAAGACCAGTTTACAGTTAGCCCTAAATAAAAACCCCTAAATATATGTAGTGTGGGCAAACTCTCAGCAACAACTTTTTCACTCTATGTCTACTCCTATTAGACCACACTTATTAATGCAGACCACAGCCTGGATTTCAGAAATACTTTTAACTATCAAAACCTCTTCCTCATAGCCCTTCTGTTAACAGACAAGTCAAAAAACAACACAGCATATTCTGGATCAAACTAACCTGCTTTTGACTAACTCAGAGCACTGGATCAAAGCACACACATTGTGCTTTATAAACCCAAACATATATAAGAGTAGTTATCCAACAGAGACTGAGCAACTCATTCGTCACCATCATTACTTACACAGTGTGGCCAGAGGGCAAGAGAACAATCAGGTAGCTTCTCAGGAGTTTCAAAAATGCTGGTGATATCCTCTAATAAAGCCAGGGTGAATAAAGACTTCTCATTCTCTATTTTATTTATAGCTAGTTATTTCTAGGCAGCTTCATCCCCTGGTCAGCGTTACTCACATTCTACAAACAGAACTGTCACCCTACCCTACTTCTGAGTGATTCCTAACATATCTCAAGAAAGATAAACAAAGAATTTAAAAAAAAAAAAAAGCCTACCTAAACATTACAGCCATGACAGAAAATTCTTGGCAACCACCCATGAGCTGTATTAAGAC
>VZRU01017577.1:85874-103374 GCA_013398155.1 Pedionomus torquatus | reverse complement strand
CTTACAATCAAGGGGAGGGACAAGAAAGTTGTATCTTGAAGTAGCGCCTTAATTAGAGGTAATGAACATAAAATCCCTATCCCCAATCCATAAAGAAACACTCAACATGTCTTAAAGCATTCACTCAAAAAAAAACAAAATAAAAAACAAAAAAAACAAACACATAGTATAGCGTCAGTCCTTTGGAAAATAATTATTACAGAAACTCTGAGTTAAAGTACAGGACAAACAACGTTAATGAGCATTTCCAGATGAAATATCTGTATTCCCATTTGTCTGGTATTTTACGCACATGAATATCCATGTAGTTATGCCACCAAAATACTTCAGTATTTTGAAAAGATCTATCGAGCAGCTTGGCACACAGCCACCCAGGTATACTAGTAGATGAGAAGTTTAATCTCTTATAGGTACCCTTCAGCATGTAAGTAATATCACTAGGGAAGATGGACCACATGCCTGTAAAAGACAGGCACAGTCCTTTTGAAGAATGTTACAACTGTCTTTAATGGAAGTTTTCTCCAGCAATCAGGTAGCTGAACAGCAATGAAGTGAAAAAAACTAGGTGTTATGCCAAGATGACAGTGGCTAAACAACAATGTGGATTACAAATAAACAGGAAATACATAATTTACTTATCCCAGATACTTTGAGGATCAGAATCTTCGTAACTAATCCTATTTGCAAACTTTAGCAAATGAGAATCCAACAAGGGAAGAAAAAAAAAAAAAAAACAAACAAAAACCCACCACACCCTGTCCCCTCCTCCCTTCCCATTATTGTGCTTGGTAAAACAAAACAATATCCTTACCAATAGTCCTAAAGAAGTTAATCCAGAACAAAACCAAACCTGAATACTATCAAAACCAATTTATTACAGAATGTAATTTTCTGAGTGTTTTAATGTGAAATACAAGTTATATTCTGTCTTATTACCTGCATCCACTTTCAGCTCATTTCAACATGCTAGGTTTCATGTACAATGATCTAATTTTATTGCTTAATTGAATACCTTTAAATGATGATGAAACCCCTGAGGTAATCTTAACAGTAAAAAAAAAAAAAAAACCCAAACCCAAAAAAACCCACAACATTGCACTGATTCAAGAGGCTGCAATAAGTCTTCTGTTTCTGGCTCCTTACTAGGAATGAGGCACCCACAAGATCAGGAAGTAATCATGGACTTTTTATTCCCCTCAGATCGAAACATAACTGAGTTACAGGTTTTCAGACTTCCCAGAAATCTGCTTTCCTAATCTTATTTAGAAGTTTGCCTTTAATGACACAGCATGACATGACTATATATTAATGGAAATTTATATTTCCAGGTTTAAGCTCTCCATAGTTACACTGTAATTTCTATATTGTTCACAAAGCATTCATACAGTTCTATTTTTAACTACTGGCCACTGTTCTACAATGTTCTCATCTACAATGTAAATACACATTTACATCATTTCAACAGAATCAATTCCCAAAGTAAAAGCTTTCCCCTTCATAAACTAGCTTTTTCCTGACTAATCTTTTATTCAATGCCTTTTCTCTAAAGTACTTCTCACATTAAAAAAAAAAAGGGGGTGGGGGTGGGGGTGCATTTCTAGCTATTCTAGAAGAAATATGAAGATTTTCATTATTACAGAAAAATAAACTTATTTAACTGAAATGAAGGCTTTACATTTAAGATTCCAAAAGCTGGTTTGCTCTCCATTGCACTTTTTCTGTTCCAAAACTTCCCCCCAAAGATACTCAATGACTATGTAAATTGGAGACATTAACTAAATTCAGTTCAGTGGTTTTCACAAAGTTAATTAAAAATGTAATTATAATACTTATGTATTTCATTCTCAGAAAACGTAAGCCTCTCCAACCCCTTTTTATTATCTCTCCAACCAAAGGACACTTCCATCAAATAGATCCTTTAACATAAAGATTAGCAGATATAAATATTACCATATCCTCTTTACCAAAGGACAGTGATGTAATTAGGTTACACAGTGCCATTGGTACTTCCTTGTTTTAAAAGTGATTAAAAAAAAAGTGAAATCCATTTCCCCTGTAAGGGTCATACAACACACCAGGCTCCTACCTGGCTCCTTTTTGGTAACTTTGTTGCAGGTTTTCTATTAATTTAGTTACAATGGCAAAGTTCATAAGTCACAAAGTAAACACTCTGGAAAACTCATTACCAATAAAACTTCAAAACCCAACCCTGGGATTTTTTTTTAGGGGGAGGCGGCAGCATTGGTCTAGTTTCGTTGTTTTGTTTTTTTTCTCCTGTCGGTGGTTTTTAAGTTTTGCCTTGCAAGTCAGGAGATGATATCAACAATGAGTAAACTGCCCTGGTTATGCTAATAAACAGAAAAGCGCCTTATGGAATAGTTAAGCAGAAAGGAAGCAGCTTTCAGTGTTACAAACTTCACAAGAAGTGCAAGTTATTCAACACCCAGACTCTTTTCCATCCTAAATTTGTCTTCTTGAAGTTAAGCATTGATCCCATTGAAGCAAATACCTGTTTTATACCATTAACCCATCCACACCACTCACAAAATAGATGAGCTCAAGACAACTGACAAGATCAATCCATGACAAGATACATTTTCCTCAAAAAAAACATAATAGAAAAAAAAATTCAATGCAATAATAAGATGGAGGAAGATGGGAAGTAAGTATTGATACTACATTTAAGGTATAAACAATAATCCGTTACTCCCTTTTGCTGTTTATGAACAAAATTAAATGACGGAGTAACTATTAAGAATATATTTGCACTCTTATCTTCTATAAATCAGCGCATCATCTAACACTTTTTACAGTCCTAAAGTAAAAGAAGTAGTCAGCAATGAGTAGGTTAAAGCATACATTTTCAGTCTCTGACAACAGAATTGCTATCCTCAGATCTAACAGCGCTAAAACAACAGATTTAAGTTAAACTACAAGGAGACAATGTATTCTCATATACAAGCAGTCTTTTGTCATTTTGGGGTAAGGAAAACCTTGTGCAGTACTAGAAAACATACAAAGCCAGAGGAATAGCAAGTTTCATTCCCCTTTCTCCACTTGTGATCTATATATTACGATCACTCAAGTTGTAGAGATAAAAAAACAGTTCAGTGGACCACAATGACTAGCTTTTTGTGAAGTTATACTTACTATTTTTTTCTTTTGAGACTTTAAATCTTCCAGTGCATCATCTAAAAGAAGGACACGACACATTAGTTTTCAAATATAAGAGATAATTTCAGCACACTTTAAACACTAAGTTCACTTTGTAAGATCAAGAAAAAATACGCACTGATCACTACCAACCCTGCAACATTCATAAACTTTGCATAAAGTGACTAAAGGTTTTATATGAAAATAAATCATTTTAAATACTGAAACTGCTTATAAATTATAGCCCACTGTTATCACTCTACAGTTATAACTATTAAAAAGTTTTACGTACCATTTCCTCATTAAGCAAGCCAATTCTAGCCAGTGCCCTGCTTTGACCTACATTAAAACTGGTACAATGGACCAAATACATTTAATCTCACAAGTCAAACTACAAAAAAAGAGCTTGAGGCCTAAGTATTAATATATCTATTTGAGTACCAGATTTACCGGCTTCAGTATTTCACATAAGCCTCTTAACGTATGCTAGTTTCAAATGCCAGGTCAATTCTGGGCTTCAAATCTCAATCTCTTTCACCCTTTCAACACTTTCAGACTACAGCAAAACCTCCAGTTTCGTAAGAAAAGCTACCAGAAGGTCATTTTGCTACTAAACATTAAAAGACCGCTACAACTAGTAGGCATGGTATCCAACCACTCTTACAGGAAGGAAAAGAAGAAAGGTCAAACGCACATAGGATTTTCCTTTAAGTCAAAGCTTGCAACTTGGCACTCATGGCTCACTGTAATAAACCACCACCTAATACAGAAGGCAGTCTTCTGATAAGTCCATTTTCTACCTGCTTCACACTGCCTAAAGTTACTTCAGGAACACTAGTTACTTGAACACGTAATTACTTGAACTTTCCCAGAAACAGGAACCCATTTTGATAAACCACTTCATTAAACATGCAAAATACTAAAATTGGCCATGTACACATTTGAAAGTGAAAGGGTAACTACAACAATCCATTGTTAGTTCAGACAAACAGGACACGGAACAAGATCACATTTAGCACTGGGCTGGACCACAGAAGATAGACAATACCAGGAACTATGCATCTTCATATCATTAAGGTACCTTGTTCCATCAGATTTTCCATTTATATTAGAACACAGTCTCATACAGATGAATATCTTGAAACACTGCAGTGCAGTTCACTATCACACAGACCAACTGCACAATATACTCAACCATTAAGCTACTTAAGAAACAGAAGATGGTTTTGGTACAGAAATGCCTAAGACATCTTCAACCATAGCTTCCCACAAAGCAACACCATCTACTTTATAGTGTGGGAGCTTGTTTCTGATCACTTTACCTCCTGTGTTCAACAAGAGCCTTGTGAAACACCTGCCCCTTCAAGCACGATCAAATATTTGATTTGATCAAACAAAATACTCTCAAACCAACATATCTCATCTTAATTAAACCTTCAGGAAAAAAAAATTCATAGTACAGAAGTCAATACCTGTATTCATTTTTCCCAACATTTTGCAATAGATCAGCCTAAATCCTCCTCAAACAGCTGACTGCCTGACCAGTCTTATTAAAACTGAAATGGCATAATCTCTCTGCATCGCCCTTCCTAGCCTTTCCCTAAGAACTGTCCTCATACAGAGCATGGATCCCAGAATCAGTGTATGCTGGATATCCAGTATAGAGCTTAGTATAAAAAAAAAATATCTCCAGTAACTCAGTGTGTTATATTAACTTATTCCAGAATAAAAGACCAGCTTTGAGCCATTCAGTTGCCAGTTCCCTCTCAGCTGTGTTTTCTCCTGCTTTACTACTGTAACTCTTGCACTGCACATTTGTTTTCTCTTTTCCAAATAGAAGACCTTATCTTTGAGGTTAAACACTTTCTTTTTACCTACTCTTTGGAACAATACAGAAATAATTCCTTTTGGCATGGTTGTTCGTTGTTTTTTGGTGTTTTGGTTTTTTGGGTTTTTTTTTGCATACAAAACACAGCAATAAAGACACTTAGGCAAACTAGAAAAAGCATACACTTATTTTTTCTTATCAAGCCATGAAATGCAAATATATATATTTGCCTTAGAAATGAATCACATTGCATGGCAGAATATACGGACAATTTTATTTCTACATAAAAATGTATGTCCTAAGCTTGCATATCAAATGCAAACATTAAGTTTAAGAAAAATTCCAAAAGTGATGTTTAACTCGTAAACTGTCACAAATTAAATATATCATGTTTTTCTGCAAGTCATAAAACATAGTGCAACATTGAGGTTTTCCTGTATTATTGCTCGCATCACCATGAGATATTGTTACAGGCTGGACTGCTTTCAAAGAAAGTCAGAAATGAATTCTAACTACTGCAGACATGTGCGACAGATGCTGTTTTTAAATTTTGCATTAGAATGAATCTGCATGTTCTTTAACAACTTTTTATATATATTTGAACACCTGCATTACTCTTTTTTGTGACATAACTCCCAATTTTCCTTAGATCTCAGAACAGCACAAAAACACCTGCTTATCCATTTTCAACTCAGGGAAACATAAGCATGCATTTGAGAGCTTGGTAAAGAAAAGCTATCTTCACAAACACATTAAATACATCTGCTATAAATCTCTTATACATAAAGACAGAGTAAGACTGCTGGAATACTTGCTACTTGCAAGATGCAAGTATGAAGGGAACTAGTGCTATTGTCTATATTTCTTTTCCCTCACTCCTACACTAAGTCTTACTCCATTACACTTGGAAGCATGCAAAGATGGGAGGAAGTTACCACAATTTTGTAATTGAAGCACAAGATTAAGCAGTTTGCTTCCTATTCTTTTGAGAACTGTGTGGTAGGAACAGTTAAGCTAATGTTACCTATTTCAGCATCACCTCTTCTTTTCCTGGAAGCCAAATTACCCAAAATATTTACATTCCTATAGTAAACATCATTTCCAACTAGCTCCATATTAAAAAAAAAAAAAACCACCACACAGAAAAAATACTTACTATTCCTTTCTGTCCTTTTGGAAAAGAAAAAAATGAGCAGTGTTCTTATACACCAGATTCTTTAAAACAGAAAGAAAAGTCGTATTAATTAAAATACATTATAGCAACCATTTCTGAAGTCATTTAGCAAACAGGATAGCTAATGCAGAAGACTTACCAGATGACCTTTAACTTTGCAAATACAAAGAAAAGAAATCTTCAAACAATATTTACACAAAAAAATAAAAATTACATTAACATCTTGTCAACAAGACATCAACACTGATCAAAATAAAATCCTCCTGTCTATTAAAATTCAACCAAGTACTACTATAAGTAGAAATACTAAGGAAGGAGCAGCAAGTATGATCATTGCTTTTTAAAATGTTCAGTGGGAACTTTATAAGTCAAGTTATGTGTAGCCAGCTGAAAATTACTTGGTCATCACTTCTTATTTGATAGTTTATGATGCATATTATCCAGAAAACCAAGCTTACCAGCTAAGGGCCAAAATTAAGACCTGGGAGACGTGTAGGAAGAATTCAATACCAATGAAAGCCACAAGATACAGCTATTGTATAAATGCTCTCCCAAGCAGAGTTAACTGACCTGATTCCTGGCGATTTTACAGAGCTCTGAATCCACTCAGTTTCTGCAGGGTTTCAGCTGACTTAGCCCAAACAATGGATTGGTTTATCTGTGCTCAAGATAAACTGATCTATGATCATTTTACATTTTAAAAAAATCTCTCTTCAATCATCAGGATTTGTTTTAAAGCTTAGAAATGCTTGTAATTATTAAGTTGACAGTTTTCCTGAAAAGTTAATCAGCCAAAGTCAAGTGGCAAATCTCATACTTCAGACCCTTCCAAGCATCTTATCCAAAACCCTCCTAGTGCCAAGAACTATATAATAAAGCCTAAAGTAGCAATGTTTCATTTAAGGGGGAAACAAAAAGAAAAAAAAAAAAAACTTAAAGGCTAGAAAGGTTCTCTGAATAACAACTAGCATAGGAAAGCAGGCAAAAGACTGTAAGGTGTCAAATACAGTTTCAACTCCATTCATAAGAACACATTTTGCTTTTATGTAATGGCTGCCCAGTTCAAAATGTTTTCTAGTACTAACACCACAACCTGAGTTCAACAAGTTAGATGAGGCAACTGCAATGCTACAGTAACCTATACAGGGTCATAGAAAAAAGTTTAACTCTGTTCCACATTCAAAGGTGTGCTGTAATAGCTACTCTAAGAATACAAATGGCTTTGCCCATTTACACAATGCAAGATGTGTCTCTTCATTAAGTAGCAAAAGAAATTAATGTTTGACAGGGTTTGAATTGCCTTAAAGACTACGTTACACAGGCAGAAGCATTATTTCTTTTTTTTATTGAATCCTTAATAAGGAGTTGTGTACCTAAAGCTGTATTCTAAGCTAACAGACATATGGTAGGACTTCACAAAATAAAAAATAAAAAGAAACCCTATTCCCCCTTAAGAGCTTGGAGGTTAAAGTTTAATAGTAGACCATTGCAGACCACTGTTACAAAAAAAAAAACAAAAAAACCACACACACAAAACACACACCACCCCACAAACAAACAAAAAAAAAAAACCACAAAACAAAAAAATACACACATGTATTTCTCTGAAAATCAGAACATGCAACATGAAACAGTCTAATTCAAATGAAAATTGTCAAGAAAAGCATTCTTCTAAGGTGCTGATATATTTCTTCAACTTTTCCAATGTTCCAATATACATTTAAAATTAATGCTGCTATGTATTCCTAGAACCTAACTCTACCAGCATCTGTAACTTACTGAGACCCTGAGGGAATGACCTAAGGCATAAATAAGTTGGTGACTGACTGCATGCTGGAAAAGGCAAACTGGAATATGCTTGAATAGGGCTGAAAAATCTCTAGAGCTATTACTGGGTAGCACCAGGCATTCAGCATGGAGCCACCTATTGCCTGAGAATGAAGACGAGCTGCCAGTTGCTTGCCATTCATAACTGCCAAAAAAAAGCTGAAGGGGAATAGCTTATAAGAAAAATCAGATAAACAGTTGCAGATCATAAGAGAACAACAGTCTAATTCTAAACATGAGTAAGCAAATATGCAACTCGGAATTTTAAAGAAACCCACAATTAAAAAAAAATCCCACACACAAAAAACACCCAACCCACAACAACCAACACCACAATGCGAGAATTCACAGCACAGTACTAGAAGCTATCACCTTCAAGTAATGAAAGTTTTCATTTCGACACTAATCCTAAAATACCAAAGTAGTGAAGGGAGGGTGGCAATACTACTTCTACAAGTCTTTCCTGTTAACATGAGCAAGCCTCACATGCTAACAAAGACTTTCAAGTCCCTGTCCCCAAGAACAAAATTAAAGCTTAAATTTATCTTTGGCAGCAGTAAGAACTGATTTCTATATTAATCCTCTCAAGAGACTGCTGCTCATGTATCTTCTCCATGGGACTCCGTAAGACCAACATACTCATACGTCACACTGTGTTACACAGACTCATAGAACCATTCAGGCTGGAAAAGACCCTTGGAATCATCAAGTCCAATTATCAACCCCACTCTACAAAGTTCTCCCCTACACCATATCCTCCAACACCACATCTAAACGACTCTTGAACACATTCAGGGATGGTGACTTAACCACATCCCTGTGCAGCCTATCCCAGTGTTTGACCACCCCTTCTGTGAAAAATTCCTTCCTAATGCTCAGCCTAAACCTACTCTGTTTCAGCTCGAAACCATTCCCTCTCATTCTATCACTAATTACCTGTGAGAAGAGACCAGCACCAACCTCTCTAGTGTCCTTTCAAGTAGTAGTAGACAGCAATGAGGTCTCCCCTCAGCCTCCTCTTCCTTAAACTAAACAGTCCCAGCTCCTTCCATCGTTCTTCGTAATATTTATTCTCCAGGTCCTTCACCAGCTTTGTTGGTCTCCTCTGCACTCTCTCCAGCATAACGTACAAAAAGCACTTTTGAGTACTTTTTTTGCATATTATGTTAAGCTGACCCACACTAATAAAACTTGCAAAGCCTTAAACATTTACATTTGACTTTGCCTTTCAAGTCTAAAGCTAGGGCACTGTCAAGTTCACATTTTCATACAAAGATGCTGTGTGAACATGGACAGTATCTGCAATCCTCATTTCGGGCAACTAGTAAATGCACTGCATTCCCCATCAGCACGAAAGATGCTCCATACGCTGCTTCTCTTCCTTGATGGTCTGGGGGAAGGGGAGGCAGGGAAGCCACTGTTTAGTGAGGTGGGGGACCATTTCATTATTTTTAGAAAAGTTGTTATCTTATAAATCAAAAGCCACTCGTGAGAATGAGCAGCCAATTAGCTCAGTGGAACAGAAAACTAGACAATACTTTCTCCTATTCACGTGCAATGATGTACAGATTTTTTTCTGGTTGAAGAAAAACTGTCAATGATTTTCCATCTAATTATGTAAAACTAGTCCTCAACATATTTAGGCTGATGACCTTTGAAATCGATTCTGTGTTAACAGTCACCTAATACGTGTCTCCATTCATTCTTGTATTGTTTCCCCCATTTTATACACTGCATTTTACATACAGGGGACATACCTTAGGTCACTTTGATACAGCAGTCATACTTTTCCAAAGAGCAGTAGAAATAAACTAGTAGAAAATAGTAGACCCAGATAACATTCCTCTGCTTATATTACACTACCCTGCAGGTGTTCAGATACAGGTCTCTCTCTAGCCCTAGTATAATTTTGATAGGCCAAGTAGCTTTAGATGTTAACATCTTTCAAAAGTAAGACTTAGTTCTGAACTAAACCAAGACCCTCAAGAGACCTTTCTCTCAATGAAAGTGTCCGCCCAACAACTTGGATTAATTAAAAAAAATAAAAATTCAGCAAGTTATGAGAACTTGTCAACAGCAACCCCAAACCCCTGCTGAGATGTATATTCCATCTCTTTTTATTAAAGGGGCAGTAGTTTAAGAAAAGGAGTATATTTACTTACATCAATGGAAATGCAAAAAATGGAAGTGTCATAATCAACCTTGCTGTCCATTCATCAGGAAGACACCAGAAATATACGATTAAGCAGGTGATAAGGTAAAGGAGTGAAGAGTAGAGAAGCAGCCTTCCAACCCATAGCTTCTGTAGTCTCTGATTTTTTTCTCTAAATTCTTCTAGCGTCTGTATTTCCTGTAAACAAACAAGGTTCAACTTTATTAATGATATTAGTTGGTGGTTTTACAAAGCTGCCTTTAAGTGTTGGCTAAAATTAGCCTTATTAATTTGATACTAGATTTAAAAAGTCAAGACGCTTTTTGATAAAAGACAGTATTTGCCAAAGACAGCTTTCATAGCATAAATACATAACCCTAATAAGGTTATGATATGGGTCACTTGCACTGTATTATCACTAACACATCACTATTAGGAAGAAACATTATAAATGGGAAAAAACTGCTGATTTGTAATGTGTTGGTATATTTGGGACAAGTTGAAACTGCTAATTTGTTATTATTGGCAGTCTTTATGATCACATAAATCACTACCAACCACACTTCACATCCTAAAACTTTCATCAGGCACCTGTAGAATTTCAAATGCGTCTAATACTTTTCTGCTAACATGAGAAATTGCTGAAACTTCTCCATCATTTCACATGTTTTCAGTATTTTCCTCACCTTAAGAGTGAAATCCTGAACATCTGAATGATGATTTTGGCATATTAATAAGTGACTAAGCAATGCTCTACTATGTTATCCTTTTGACTGCATTTCAAGTGACAACAGGAGCACTCACACTTTCGTTAAAACAAAAAATATCAACAACATATTTCAAAACAGTTAATTTCCCCATAGAGTACAGACACATCTGTCACAAATTCTGGCAAAAAAAAAAACCACACCAGAATTGATTACTGAACAATCTTTTCAGTTATTCTGCCCCTTACTTACAACTACTACAGCTACAATTCTTACACTTAAAACCATACATTGAAGCTTCCCTAATGAGCCTGATAAATGGAACCTTGCATTAGTGACATTTTCCATTACATGGGAGTTTAACCATTAGTTACAATTAAATTGTGTAATCAAGCCAGCTTCACATTCATTCCCATTTCGGGCTCTCTAAATTAAATATTTAAACTGTAGTTTCTTATTATCTATTATACAGTAGGTTTTTTCTAATAGTAAAGGGCGAAAAGGTAGCAGTTCATCTGAAACTCAGAATCTCTAGTACATCCAACTGGAATAATTATCACAGTACTTTAAAATTCCATGACAGTGCTTTACCCAACTTAAAAGAAATATGACCAGCAAAAAGGATCTTTCTAAACAAAAAAAAAAAAAAAAAAAAACCAACCCAAAAAAAACCCCAAACAAACAAAAAACCAAAAAGCAAATACATACCTTATCAATTTTTTCTAATACTTCTACAGTGGAAGGCTTTGCCTGCTTACAAAGGAAAGAATAAAGACATTAATCTGACAAAAGTCAGTATTTGAAGGATTACTGTACATTAACAGTTTTCTAACAAGAAGACTTACTTGGATGCTTCATATGCCTTTTACGCCAGAGTAACCTGCTTGGTTGATGAGGACTAAGTGGTGGACGTTGTCTACCCTGATTTCTCCAAGGCTTTTGACACAGTTCCCCACAGCCTCCTCCTAAAGAAACTGATGCACTATCACCTAGACAAGTGGTCTGTGCGGTGGGTGGGAAACTGGCTGCCAGGCCACTCCCAGAAGGTGGTGGTAAATAGCTCCTTTTCAGACAGGAAACCTGTCACAAGCAGGTTCCCCCAGGGATCAATTCTGGGCCCAACACTGTTTAATATCTTCATAAGATATCTGGATGAAGAGAGAATGCATAGCCTGACAAAGCTTGCTGATGACACTGAGCTGACTTGGGGAAGCGGACACTTTTGAAGGGAGACCCACCCTGCCAAAGACTTGAACAGGCTGGAAGGGTAAGTTAACAAGAACCTTATGAAGTTCAACACAAACAAGTGTAAGGTTTCACACCTAGGAAAACATACTGCAGCACAGCCTGTGATCTACCTGGCTGGGGAGCATCTCTGTGGAAAGCAACCTGGGGGTCCTGCTGGACAACAAGCTCAATATGAGCAAACTGTACTGCAGCAGCTAAGGCAGCCAACAGAATGCTGGATTGCATCAGCAAGGGTATCACCAGCAGAAACAAAGAAGTCTTATCAAACTGTACTCAGCAATTGTCAGGTGACACCTGAAATACGGTGTTCAATTTTAGTCCCCGCTACAGGAAAAAAAAAAAAAAAACGTAGACAGGCTGGAGAGGGTCCAAAGAAGGGACGCGAAGACAATCAAAGGACCAGGAAGCCTGCCATATGGGGAAAGGCTGAAAGAATTGGGTTTGTTCAGCTTTGACATAAGAAGGTTTAGGGGAGGAGCTTAATCACCACATTCCAGTACTAAAGGGTGGCTACAAATAAGATGGAGATTCCTTTTTCAGTAGGAGTCACATGGAAAAGACAAGAGGTAATGGGTACCAGACACTCCAGGGGAGATTTTCATTGGAGAGAAGAGGAAAATTGTTCACCGTAAGAACAATCAGCCTTTGGAATAACCTCCCCAGGGAAGCAGTAGAGTCCCCAACATTGGACACTTTTAAGATTCAGCTAGACAGGGTGCTGGGCCATCTCATCTAGGCCATGCTTTTGCCAAGAAAGCCAAGAGATCTTTGAGGTCTCTTCCAATCCGGCATTCCATGATAATAGATTAACATATCACTTATTTGACATGAAGGTATGTTTTCCTACTTTTATAGTGACAAGTAGAAAGTACGGCAATGAATCACTTTTTTTTTTTTTTTTACAGATGGTACTACTATTAACTTAAGGCTCCTCTCCTACACCACAAAAAGATTACACGTGAACAGCAATAACGGATGCATGGGTAGGAAGTAAAACAAGGAGAGAACTGATGAGTGGAGGGAATAGGCAAAACAAAGGATATATACAGGAAGCCCAACCTGAAAACTTAAGCTTTTTATTACTATTCATTCCACACAAAGGCATGCATTCTAAATAAATTATAAGTGTTACCATCTCCAGTAAAATCACTTTCGAAACGAGGAAAGATTCCAAGTTGTTTCTAAGAAGCTACTATCTTCCTCCACCCTTCAGGCCACAAATTCAAAAGCTATAGCCCACACTGCATAGCCATGAAAGTGAGTTTCTTTTTATTACACAAATCTGACATTTCACCTAAACCTTTGCCTTCAAAGGAGTTTTGTATGGGAGGCTCCACAATCAGTTGATAACATGTGAAGGCAAACTCAAACAACTCACACCTGCCAGAAGAATAGTAAAAAACCTCACACCTCTTCCTTAAACTCAGTACATCATTTATTAACATACTTCCTAATTGTTTTTACTGGCTTGTAAGATTTGTAAAGGTGAAAGTAGCTACCGAGATGTTTGTTAAAACAGACATATAATGGTATTCTGAATGTATCCACTTTGACCTAAAATAGCCACTAATCTTTCAAGTCACAGATGCTGCTGCATCTACCCTCATAAAGCACCACAGAAAATTCAGATTTATAGAAACAGTTAAAACTGTATTTTTATCAGTTAACCAAACCACTGCCAGGTCTGGTATTACAAAGGAGATAACAGACAGCCACACAGTCTGGGGATTTGGTAGAGAATATTTTTGCTCATTATGTCTCACTACTGGACTTTAAAGTGGCATATTAACGGGAAAAGTTTGTCACTAACATTCAACCACCATTAACAGCAAACCAACGGGCATTAAGAAACACACCCTCCATACTCCCATTTTCTAGACTAAAGATTATTATATTGTTACACAATTTTACTTACCCTCCATCTTGAAATTAATCCACCCATCTTCTACTGTGGACAAATGTTGGCAGAGCTATCAATCTTCTACAAGAATCCACAGCTAGAAGTGAAGCATTAAGCACTTAGGAGCAATCTAACAGCACAGGTCAAGATTCACAAGTTTATTCCAATATCTGAAGGAATCAAAACATCATGTAAAGCTATTGCCTAATTATCTACCTATACATTATTTTAAAATCCAGTCTCCTGCTTCACAGGCCATTTTGTAAATCATGTGATGAGTCTTGATGTGGCCAAACTTATTTTCACTTTTGAAATATATAACCAAATATGAGTACTCAAAAATAGAAGCAAAAAATAACTGCAAAAACAGCCACCAAAGTCCTCCAGTAGAAAAACAACTGTAAAGACAGGATTATTTAAGAAATCAATTTCCAATTATTTCCTCTGCTGCTCACAAGCCTAACTCTCAATGTTCCTTTTCTGCTAGCTCTCCAAGTATCCAACATTAATATCTTCCTATTCACAAGGAAGTTCATCTCCAATAAACGTACTTCCTTTTCAAGCTCTTATCACCAAGAACATATTGGATAGCACTACTGTTCTTCCTTTGTGAGATCAGTTTTAAGTTCAAATAATCAGTTTCAAAGAGATTTCACTTGCTGTAGGGAAACAATAGACTGGTATGTGTTCCCTGCACACAACACAGTGCAGACACCGGCACATCAAATGGCCCTAAAGCGATTCCAAAGATGCAGAAGTAGCTCACCCTACACAAACCTCAAATCCATGTGCTGCACTAATTTGATGATCTGAGTCTAGGTTCCTAAGAGAAAAGCACAGCAACATTCCATCAGCAGGTAGTTGGAATCAATTGACTTTGAACCTCAGGATGGCAGAATTTCTCCAGCCACTTAATTTACAAGTTTTTATCCAGCAAAAGAAAAAGCGATCAAGCTCATAGCAACCCCAACAGTAAACTAATGCTCATTCCCAGCTAGGGCTCAAACCAGTTTAACACTAGAATGAAACAGTAAGACTTATTAAATAAAGAAAATTAGGCAGAAACATAAGTAATTAACAGCTTATTTATTAGGTTACCTTTGGCCAAAAAACTGAAAGATAAAGAAACTTAATTCAAATTTGCTTCCAAATTGCCCGAGACTATCAGAACAAACTAATACAATAGGCTGCACTTTGCTCACTAGCATAAGTGCTACTGTAGTGCAATAACCTCTTCACCTTTTAAGAAAGCCAAGGGCTTCAGAATCCAGAACTACAGGCCCCATGATTTCAAAACCCAATCCTTAAAGATAAGCAAATCCACATTTGAAATGCCGCCAGAGTGAAGCTAGGACTGGTGGACAAATTAGCTCCGCTGATACCAGATTACTGGCACAAAGTAGGGGGCTACAGAAAAACCACAATTACCCGTTGGACTCTGAAGTAAATTCTCAACTCACTTCAGGAAAACAGCAGCAATTTTTTTTTTTTTTCCCCTTTTTCAAACATGCAATATTACTGTTGTCTAACACTGATGATTTTACACAGCTGTCACTTCGCAGTTACAGGTGAGTTTTTACACGACTAGTATCACAGCAGATCTGAGCACTTTCTTCACAAACGTTTCTACAACGTTTCTTTGTTGCAAAACAATCCGAAAGCTATGTCAAATAGCCCATCAATAAGTTTGTTAACTTAGCACAAGGTACCCAAAACTATTTTGCTTCCCTAGCATCACAGCTGCTGAGCAAGAGCGGCTCCCCTTCTGGACATACAGAGATACTCATGCAGCCTTTTTGTGTGCCATTTTCCTGCAGGCCACAGCTTGAGAACCTCTGAGGTAGAAGTGCTACAGGACCTTTTGGGCTCAGGTTATCTGTGAGCCATTGGTGACACCAGCCTTTGTCAATAACACGTTCACAGTGCTACCTCTACATATGTTTTTCAAAATATCTGGCAAATACCTGGAAGGGAAACAGGTTTGAGAAGTGTCATGGTTTTACATGAACTATATGATGCTGACAGGCTTTACGTACGCTGCTGGGCAAGTCAGTAATACCATCAAAACCCTTCCCCAAAGAGGTATTAAGGGATCAGTGACACTAGACTCACATTCACATTTTAGTCCCAAATACTTAGTTAGGAGATGAAGAATTTTCTATAGTTCCCATATAGTTTCTATAGCCTTAGATGTTTTTCTTCTCATCGTTCCTTCTCTTCTTTTTGACGTGACATTCCAAATTATCTTCAATTGCTTCAAACTCCCTGTTCTACCTTACCTGCCACGCCACATACCTACTTCTAATAATCCTCATGTTCATGATAAGAGTCCTCCTTCCTTCCTATGCTCCAACCATCAAATTACTGCACAGCACTTTTTCCCTCACTGAGCACTACTGCAACCGGAGCTGCTTCCACAAATATCACTGATTCAATATACAAATAAGATAGCTCCAACATTTACCATCCTTAGCCTTAAAATAGACAACAGAGGCGTTAAAAGCCATTTAATGTAGAAGCTTAAGAAAACACTATTACCCAACTCTCAAAAAAAAAAAAATTCCTGACAGCATCCCCTCTAACCCCAAAAATGTGAACTTCAATTAATAAAAAGCAAAGCAGAAGTGCCATAGCAAGAGTACCAGAACAGAAAAAGTTTCTCTTTGAAAAAGTGATGAATCATGCACAATTACAGAAGTCACCCACCAACCTATTCGTCCAGATGGAAAAAAATAGTTTGATGATCTAATTACACTTTTATCAACTCGGTCTCAAATGTCTTCAAGCTCACTGTTAATGTTTCTTAAGATGAAAAGCTCTCCAAAAAATAAAAAACCACAAAGACTCAAAAATGAATTTTAATAACTGGCATGCTGAAATTCAAGACTGAATAACACCAAGTCAACTCATATTAAAAGAAAGAGTTAGAAAGTCAAAACCAAGGCTTTGCATGTAGAACTTTCCCCCAAAGGGAGGGGGAACGCTCTTTCATGAGGTCTTTTGTAACCTTAGTGATTCTGTTCTATGAAAATATTTTATTTACCATTACAAGAATAAAAGTTTTACCTTTCAAAATTCATCTCCAGTTCTACTCATGAAGTTCCTAGCCAGAATTCATATTCTCCCACAATTTACTGATCATAAAAAGTTTCTCCAGCTGCTAACGCCATGGACAAGGAGACAAGCAAGACAAAACCCGGAGCATCACCCATCACTCGGCACCGGCCTGTCCTAGCGCCCTTCAGTTACAACAGGAGAGCGAATTTTGTTGATTTCAAACTTCATTTTCAGCGGTTTCTGCCTGGAAGCATCCTGGGTAGGACCTACGCTTCGTACAGCTCTAATTAAACCGGCAAATGAGCTCCCACGCCGTGACTCGGACGCGGCGGGGCAAGGAGGGGGTGGGTCGGCCGCTTTTGTTTTTTTTGAAGCCCAGCCTTGTTTTGAAACCTGCGAGCGCGGCCGCCAGCGGCCTAGGGAGCCAGCCCGAGGGAGGACGGCGGCGGAGACC
>VZRU01017577.1:63445-85466 GCA_013398155.1 Pedionomus torquatus | reverse complement strand
GGCGGTTGCGCGGGGAGGCGGTGGGGGGGGGTTGGTAGGGGGCGAGGGGGTCCCTACGCGGACCCCGGCCCGCCCGGGTACCGGCACGGTACCCGCAGATTGTGCCCAGCCGAGTCGAAACGGAGGGGCATCGAAGGCTGTCAGCGCTGTCGCGGGGGTGGGAAGGCTGAGTCTGTCCTCCTGCGGCGCTCTCTGATAGATATTTACAAGAGAAAGAGCGGTTTAGAACTAAAACCTCGGAAGGTGAGGCTTTGCAGCAGCGTCCCGGTGCTGCCGTGATCAGCAGGTGCTGACAGACACACTGCCGGGTGGGTGTTGCGGGTGCTGGAGTCACCTGAGGGCCACCCGAGACCCCTCAATGTCCCCTGCATTCCAGTTTTTCGCAGAGAAGCGCCACTCTCATGTTTCTTAGGTTGATATTGCTGTAATAACTGCCCTCCTGTTGCTCTACTTTGATCAGTTCTGTTACGCGGTGTCCTTCCTTTGCTGACACCCACCGTGGCCTGTCCCACCCTGAGAGAACTGAGGAACAGCAAATACCCACTCTCTTTGCACGGTGTGTCTCAGAGGGTCTGCAGTGCCTTGCTCCAAACGGTCACCACTGTGGCTACAGAGGTGGGAGCAGGCACAGAAATGTCAGAAAAAGCCTTTCAGAGTGCCCTGAAGTAGAAGTTTACGTGCAGAAGCTGCGTAGCTTCAGCTGGCCCTGCACTGATGAGCTCCTGTGCAACAACGCATCATAATACAGCCTGTACCTGCTGGGGGAGGTTCCAGTTGTGGTGGGCTCCCCCAAACTCTTGCTCGCTCCTCTCAGCAGGATGGGGGACAGAACAGGGAGAGTAAATAGTAAGAATACTAACGGGTTGGGTTAAAAGAGAGTTTAGTAAGTGAAGGAAAGACAAAGAGTTTATGCAAGGGAAATAGCACACCACCTCCCACAAGAAGACTAATGCCCAGCAAGTGTCCAAGAACTTGCTCTGGATGGCAACGCCCTCTCAACCTTCTTATTCTGCTACCTTGGTTTTATTGCTGAGCATAGTGTTGTATGGTATGGAACATCCCTTTGGCCAGTTCAGGTTTGCTGTCCTGGCTGTTTCTCCTCCCAACTTCCTGACCACCCCCAGCCTACTCACTAAAGAGAGCGCAGCATGAAAAAAAGAAAGCCTTGACACTGCAAGTACCTTTTAGCAACGCCCGAAACATTGCTGTGTTGCCAGTGCCAGTTTAGTCACAAAATCTCAAACATAGCAGCATGCAGTCTGCTGTGAAGAAAATGAACTACTTTCCAGCCAGACCCAGTAGAACCATTTTAAAAATAATTTAAAGCCAAACACAATAGGCTTTAAATCCCCTTTTAGGCTAGGGGAGGAGAAACAAAATATCCCACCTCCTTTCCAGGCAACAAAATCAGCTTCAAGCCTTAAGTAGTTGTCATGGTTTAGGCCACATTGGCCAATGCCTAAACAATGCATGCTCTCCCCCAGTTCATGAGTTTAGAAGGAGCTAAACTACCTTAAAGAAATGNTATCCCACCTCCTTTCCAGGCAACAAAATCAGCTTCAAGCCTTAAGTAGTTGTCGTGGTTTAGGCCACATTGGCCAATGCCTAAACAATGCGTGATCTCCCCCAGTTCATGAGTTTAGGAGCTAAACTACCTTAAAGAAATATCAATAATAAAATAAAAAGGAAATAATGAAATAGATACAATATATACACAACCGTATCAAGCTCCCAGGATGACGACACCAGCAGGCACTGGGGAAGGCCCAGACTACAGCTCTGGAGTCAGGAACACGCAGATCGGGATCAAAGGCAGATGAACAGACAGGGTCCTCTTTGGATATCGGCCATTGAAGAAAGAGGGCTCACCCTCTGATCCCTCAGCTTTTACATTGAGCATGATGCAGATGGGATGGAATATTCTGTTGGTCAGTTTTGGGTCACCCATCCTGTCCGCTCCTCCCCGCAGGTGTGACCCCCCCTATGCTTTTCCGTTTCCAACCCTGCAACAGGGCACACAGCAAAGTGAGCTGACCTTGCTTGTTACAGGAATAAATACAAGCAAGAGCCTCTCTGCATACCATCCCTTGGCATTAACTATAAACACAGGTCTTATCACTCTTGAGAACAAACAGTTTTCTGCACAGTATGCCATTAATTTCTGAGAGTTCAAAGAGGCTTAGCTAAGAAATAAAATTACTGAACAGTAAATTGGGTCTGTTCTACCTCAAACCAGGACAGTAGTAGAGCTGCTGAGTCTGGTCATCTGCCCGGCATTCATTCTTAGTTTTGTCACTGGGAAATTAATCCTTTTAGCTTCTACCAGCGATCAGAGTGAATCTTGCTGCTTTATCTTATTAACTAGTTACAGTATCAGCTGAGTAAAAACTTTAACTGCCAATCATGGTCTGGAATGGGCTTCAAGTAAGTTCATTCAAAGCAAAATATCGCAGAGCCACTGACTATACAAAAATGCTCTAGAAATGCAGTTACAGAGGTCATCTATATCTGCAGCTTAATTTATGTCATTGAGACCTAGACTGCTCCTTTCTAAGAGGAAAAAGACTCAGTGACTGAGCCTCTCCTTCGCTTCAGATAGCAAATCCTTGTAGCAATGACTACCACTCTGCTGAGGGGATATCTTCCTTTTTGGTCTCAGATGAAATACAGCTGTAGTCCACTCCTGATATATGTGTACTAACACCTTTATCCATACTCTAGCAAAGTATCTACTTAAAATAAATCCAAATAATAATGACACCATACTCAAAGGCTTTTTGAAATGCTACAGCCAGTACTAGAATCTTCAAGAAGCTTCTCTCCTGGTTTTTGGTTTTTTTTTCAGAATTGTCATAAACATTTTCAAGTCACCACAGAATCCAACCCCTGATTCAGGGATGAAGCAGAATTGTGAGGGAAATCTCAGATTCTACTTGTGTCCTTGAGCCTTGTTGTAGAACTGATTTTTATGCAAGCCTCCTCCACGAAGTTCTCATCAGTGCTATACAATTACGAATCTATCTAAGTGGTAGTTTTAAAAAAGTACTGTTGGCTACCATTATTGAACTTTTCATGCAGATAAGTCTCTCAGTTATGTGATGTTATATGATGGCATGCAGCTACCTGTTTGCTTCAGAGTCAAGATCTACCTAAAAGAGAAAATTATGCCCATGTAGCTAGTGAGGATAATAAAACAATATAAAACCATAATTTTTAATTGGTCAGCTTAAAATTCTCATTCATATGGTTCAAAAGTGCCCCCTACAGAGTATTTAAACTCTAAATAAAGTACCTTCAAAATCCTTCATTAGCCATGTGTGGGAAAGTAACACAAGACTGGCAAAGAGGACTGTAAATACACTCAAGTGACTTACACCTAGGGTGCTGGAAAACACATATATTATACAAATTGTTTAGTCTTGTATGCTTGTGGGTAGAACATCTGCACTTAGATAACATAGGTCTGTGATGGACTCGGAAACATCTTATCTTGCTGCTTGACACTCCTGCCCTGAAGATCAAAGCACTGGGGAGAGCTCTCCCATGCCCACTCAAAACCTTGAAATACCAGCTAGAGCAGGGAGTCAGTTCACTCACTCTCTCCTCCACACTCTGGCTAACAAGGAGTCTGGTTAGCATGGAGTCTCTCACTAATAAGAACTCTTACTCAGTGGTGCCTGTGTCCCCTGCTTGCCTGCCTCTGCCCAGGTGCTGTTTCAGGGATTCCCTGATCCATGAGGTATTGAGATTAAATTTGTTCTTTGCCTGTAATCCGTGGTCTGTGGTTGTTCCTGCATCCTACTTGTATTGTTTCACACACCATGGGATTGATGATTCTTCATAACCACTTTAAGAGCAGAGTACGTCTCCGGAATTTTCCCCAGCATCACAGATAGTACTTAGCACTTTCAGGCTCACTTTTCAGGCTCTCTATATGCAGAACACTGAACAATCAGTAATAAACTAATTGTAAAATGTTTTGGTCTCACACCCTAAGACTTGTTTGCCTTTGAGTTTTCCCTTGGTAACATTTGTAACACTTCTATATATGTTAGCAATGCATGTACCCTAGTAGTCAAATTTATTTTTCTAAATAAATATATGGGTCTATACATCTTTAGGAAAATGCTATCTGGTTAAGAGAAGCTCAATGTTGCTAATTTGTATTTACTTGAGGATTTTAATTTAGGCTTCTAAAATATATTCAGCATTGGTGATTTTTGATATGGGGTCTTCTAACACCTTTGTGGGTTCTTTTTCTGTGTCCAGGCAGGCAGGCCACTGGCTGCTCTTATCTTGTTGATTTACAGTCTCTGCTGATGGTTGCAGCCTCTTTATCTTCTGGTTTTATTCTTCTTGTGCCCCTGCTCTTACTAGCAGAACATGGGGAACTGAAAAGTCCCAGACTTAGGGAGAAACACTGCTAAAACATCAGTGTGTTATGGACATTTTTCTCATACTAAAGACTAAATACAGCACAGTACCAGCTGCTAGGAAAGTTACTAAGAAAATTAACTCTATTGTGGCCTAAATTTAGCCACTCATTCTGCTTAAAGCTAGGCAAATGGCATAAATTATACCATATTATAAATTTCAGTGATTTCTTCTAATTAAAACTTTCTTACTTAAGCTAAACAATCTCTCTCAACAGCCTGAGTTTTGGTTAGCCGTTCTGTGCCCATTGCTGTACACCACAGGGGATTCCTGAAGAGCACAACTTTCACTTCAGGCCACTTGCTCGTGCCCCATGGGCACCTCAGTGATTAAAACAAGACCCAGGTGCCCAGGATGTGGTCCCAGCACTCTTTGGTGTGGCTTTGCTCTCCACCTTGCAAAGCCACTCAACCTCTGCTGATTGAATAGAGTTGGTGACAGCATTTGGGTTGCTGCAGCATCCCAAACATCCATACCTGATGTCCTTACGTCCCATCCTCAGCTGAACATACAGCCAGTGGTGTTAGCTTAAACCAGAAATGAATCATGCCAACAGTGGATTGTGTTTTGCAGGGCCTGGGCTCTGTCTCCTCTGCATCTTGAACAGAATGAGCACACACTAATATTTCATAAATGACAAATACTTAGTAATTAACACACATTTGAGAATTTCCTGCATAAAAAAAAAATGTTCATAATATATTTGATAAAGCAATGTAGGAACATTTTATTTTTTACCAATACATGAAAATACATATGTAACTAAAATGTCCTCAATGTGAGCATATCTGTAGTAAAAGTTACACCAAACCTGCACTTTATTCCTAATTGACATGCTTGATTGTGATGGCTCCAGACTATTTTCTTGTCTTGTTTTATTGCAAGTGTCAGTTAGGACTGGGACTAGGAAAAGATCTAGAGAAAGAACTTCAAGTTACAAGGGACTGGCAGAGCCCTTGTAGAGAGAACTGGTGAGCTAGAATGAGCTAGAAACAGTTGAGGCCTGAAGCCATGAGGCTGATAAAGAATGGAAGCTGCAAGAAAGGCTTAAAAATGGATTAACCAAATAAATTATGAATAATTCATGACATTTTAATTGTTTTAGAACATACAAGAAGGTGGAGCTCCCTAGATGGGATGACTTCAGTGCCATGTTTTGTCATGATGTACTTAAGAAATGTGTTCTGCAACAGCAGTGAGGAAGATATCACAGCTTTGATTTCATGTTTTATATGTTATAGTATGTGCTTCTTTTGATGTTCTGATCCAATTGGAATATTTGCAGTGTCAGATGCCTGTATTCTTGCAGCTGACGCTTATTCCCTGAGGTTTTTGGCATTTTATCTTATAGGGGATTTCAGTGCTCCAGCACTTTTCATGAAGTCTTTTGCATCTGAGTCTTCCTGATAAACTATTACCTCAAAAGAAATATATAATCCATCAGGTCAAAAGGTATTTTTTAGCAGTTGCATGCAATCATCAGAAAAAAGCCAATGTCAACTTTTCGAATCCATAAATTATTCTTGTGATTAAAACTTTTGCTTTTGATTAATAATAGCAATAATTAGTAGTAGTTGTAGTAATACTATTATTGCTACTACTTACAATTGCCATTGCCGTTTCTATCACTATCACTGTTGCTGTTACTATTATTATTGAGATATTACTATTACTGTTGTTATTATTATTACAATCATGACTATTTTTATTACTGTTAATATTTATATTATTGTTCAGTAGCAAAAATGTAAACATTTAAGAGTATTAATACATTAAAAAGTCTTAGTGTCTTAAACTTCTTGATTAGTACCCTATAGTGTGAACTTTTCCATACTTGAAAGATTCTCAAGTTTAAAGTGGGAATGGTGACCTCATCTTCAATTCAGTACTGTAAATCTCCTGCAATATGTTTAGAAATATGGTTAAACTTTGGATTATTTTTGTGGCACAATGAATCAGGAAAGTGATTTCTCATAAACCACTGAAATGCCTGTGTTTATTCTGTCACTAATATCTTGTGAACAAACAGAAGAATCCTAGTGTGAAATCGTCACATGAGAAGCAGAAAGATGGTTTTGCCTCTATTTCAGATAAGTTATGCTTCAAATTATGAAGTTTTAGAAGCAGTTATTATAGACATATAAGTACATTCCCTTCCCTGATGGGCATGACTTCAGGCTTGTGACTCTTTAATGGTTATAATGAGTAATATATGTTTATAGTTAGAAAAATGACTGTATAAACAATAACTCAATGTTCTGTAAAAAAACATACTACATCAATTTTCCCTGGTCTCCAGATGAAAGCATGATTATTTTCACTGAAAGTACTTGAGCTGTACTAATACCTAAGTCAGCTATATTATTTTTGCTTCCTGGAGCAGTTTGCTCTTTAAACAAATTAGGGTTCTGATTCAACAGGATTCCTTCTCTTTAATAAACACATAAGTACATCCTTAAGTTTTATTAACATCTATTTCCTTGAAGCTAAACAAAATAAAGAGTGCTTTCCAATGGTCCTTTTAATATAGTTGTGCCTACTGGGCGAAGTGGAAACTAACCCAACAAAACGAGGGCCAAATTATGAAGTAATTTGAATGAAACTCCTGTTGACCTTAAGAGGATTTTTACTTGATTAAGAATAATGGAATTTGGAACCAAGTAAGTGTGATTCAAGGGGCGAATGAGAATGTCCTGTTCTTACAGCAGCGAGCCTCCCTTCCAGGGCACCGTGTGTGTGTGCGCCAAGTGTGGGAACAGTGTCCCCGTTCTGTTCAACCTGAGTGCATTTTAGTGCTTTCTTATTAGTCAAGCTGGAGGAGACAGGCAATGAGAAGGAAAGTTCTAATTAGGACATATATTTTGCTTTGATAACTGCTCAAAATGGTAGATAGAACATTACCTGCATTAAATGTGTTTTGTACATACTCCTGCTTGTTACAAAAGCCTACTTTAACAAAGTATTAAATTTACATATAAAATTGTTTTCAGCAAAGTACCGAAAACTGAATCTGCTAATAAGCTTTGTTCTGGTTGGAAACCAAACAGAACCACGGAGTCCCAGAATGCCAGAAAGAGGACAATAAATATTTCTGGCACAGTTTCAAAGGTGCATAATGCCAGACATAGACATGTAAAAATAATGGCAAGCTCTACAAAGATTATAAAAGAAATAAAATCACAGTTCGTAATTCATATAATCATGTTAAATAGCAGGCTTATAAACCAAATCATATAATAAAATCCACATGTAAAAGTATCTGTGATTTCATTCAGTTAAAGATGACAAATATTAGAGCTCCCCTTGAAAGCAAATATATATCTTGCAAGCTGAAGGACAATGAACAGTTGCTTTGTGTTCATGTTTAATGGTATAACCTCTGTTAGTCTTTTCACACATGTGATTTTCAAATAACTTTTCAAAGAACGTGAAATCTGAAAACATTCAGAATTTCAGAACATATTTCAGCTACTGAGTATCCCGCACTACAACTATTACTGCTTCAAGTTTAGATAATTTAAGATCTGAATTTACAGTCCCTCCACATGCAAAACTCCCAGGCAACATGGTTTTCTTCTAGTATGTCATACTAATAAATGTCTGAAACAGAGCTTGAATGAATTATATTAGAAGGATGTAAAAAAATATTCCCTTTCTTAAAATAAAGCTATTTCATTAAATAAATATAGGAGGTGGACAAAAAGCAGAGCTTCCATTGTAATCACTCCAATGACTTCAAATGATAGGATTCAAAGTAATTCCAAGCCTGCTTTGGCTACATAGAGATGCTTAGATGAAATTAATGTCTCTTGAATTTTAAAACTGTATTTGGGACCTGGTACTTTGGAAAGAGTTGGGTTTCTATTGCATGTTTTTGGGGTACTCTCCACACTCCAGTCATAAATTGACCCATAATCGACCAATGGACCTGTAAGCAACCAGTGAAAAGTAAGGCCAATAATAAAGCTGTAATGAGTCAAAGACAAAGTACAGACAAGATGTGGGGGAAGAAATTGTTCTGAAATAAAACTTCAGTTCTTTAGGCAAAATAGAATAAAATGCATTAGAAAAGGCATATTTTCCAGCCCAAGCAGTACATCAAATTGAGTCCTGTTGAGAATAAGGGAGGTTACCAGGAAATAGAAATAATACATAGTGAAGTCTAGGAGTTTTGCCTTAGGGCAAAATATATACTTTTTTGCTAGGTCTAGGTTATTTTATTAAGTAACATATATTTATCAATACTAGATCCGTTCATTCATGCCAGAAAACCAGAAAAAAATACTATAATATGTATTATGCTTGTGGGTGCCCTTAATTCTTTATGAAGGATAGTTATTTTACACATTCATTTCATTATCTTCACTTAAAGACAGATAGATGCTAATCCTAAACATCTGAACCTAATGTGCAATGAAAACTTACTTATTCTCATTTTTCTAGCTTCCTGTCTTAGCAATTTGTTCTTCAAAGCATCGCAGCCTCTCTTCATTTTCATCATAGTGAATGAGAAGATCAGTGAGAAATAACAATATAAATAAAATAATAAAACAGTATTGTCTTATTGATGGCCCACCTGCCTTTTCTTTCTTTCCCTGTATTTAAAATATAAACAGTTTGTTGCTGTCTCTGTTTTTTGCTTGAATGACTCCTGGCTATCCAATTGTGTCCTGGGATTCCTGGAAGCTTTCACAGTGCAACTGTCCATCTCCTGTTCTGTAATGTACTAAATTATGCCTATCTGATGTATGTATTGAAAAATCATAAGATTTCCTATTTGGCTTGTCTGCTTACCCTTTGATTTACAAAAAAAAAAAAAAAAAAAAAAAACAAACAAACAAACAAACAAACAAACAACAACAAAAAATCCCCAAAAAAACCCAAACTTTCAGAAAGGTTTTGTGGGTTCAGGTGAGATGCTGCAAGGGATCTGATTTTCAGCAAGAACAAATTGTCTAACCTTTGAAATTAAGTCTTTTTAAAATATCTTGTGCTTGGCTCAAGTCTTTTTCAAATGTCAAAAGCAGAGGAATCCATCCATACGCGTTAGCTAGTTTTTTAATCTTGACCTCTGCATCTTCCTAGTTTTTCTGTTTTTCAGGAAAATAACCTCTGGTGTATGCAAATTATTTTGCTTTTTGTTCTAATATAACTAAAAATTAACAGTAAAAATAAATCATTACATTATTGCTGAGAGAAGTGCAGGCACCACACATATTTCTAACAATCTATAAATGCATTCCTACAAACTTGTTTATTGGATAAGTCTGGCCATAAATTGGCCAGGACACAGAACTTTATATGAAAAGAGCAGAACATTGAACAAAAACATTATAAGTCCACAGGATTATATTTAAAGTAAAGTAACCACAAACTCCTAAACATCTATCCCAAAACTCACAATCTTTATAATGAAAGGAAAAGACCACATCATATAACTGTCCTAGCCAGGCAATTCAGCATTTAACTTGTTTATTTTTCAGTTAAACAAAATCCAAATATCTCTGGGGAAGACAATGCTAATAACAAACACAACCACATAAGCTTTGTATATGAAATTCAATTTTAGCCTTAGTAGGTCCTGTCAAATTGGAAATTGTAGTAAAAAGCCAATAAACCTTAATCAAATTCTATCACACAGAGAGATTGGGCATTTTGTTTTTACCTGGTTTGCTCCAGATTTTCTGGTCTGATCCTGAGTCCTGAAATACTTGCATACTCTTTTGATATTATTCTTAGCTTTGCAAGTAATTTACTGTACTTTTTAATAAGGAAATTCCATCTTAATAAAAGAAATCCTGCTTAATGAGCACATTGAAGAAAAACAAAGAATACTTGCCTTTTATGTTTCTGGTGATGTTAAGAATTTTCTTGAGTATATAATTCCCTACTGGTAGAATATCTGTTGATTTTCCTAAGAACAGGAACAGCCTGGTCATAGAATAACCACCTGCAGTCTGCTTGTTTTATGCTCTCCTTAAGACACTTTTTTAGTATTGCCATAAAAAGTATGTACGTTGACATCTATTTGCTAAAATAATTTGTATATATTTAAAAGAGTTCTTTGCTTCTTCACACTGTGCATCATTTCATTGCACTGACACCATCTTTTGTTCTTCAACATGCGCTTTCCTTAATTTAGAATTTACATCTTCTCTATTCTTTGAGCAATGCACGAAATTAGACCCTAGTCCTTCATCAGAGACTAAATGGGAGATTTTAACTGCATCCTTCCCTAAACTTTATTAGGATTCTACACAGTTGTAGCCATCCACACACAATGTGGGTCTAAGACGTGACTCCTTTTGATATATCTGTGCAAATAATCTCTTTCTTAACTTGGCAATTTGAACTGATTCTTTCTACTGTTACCCTTCACAATTTTTGCAGACTAGCAGAGTTGCAAGACAGCGTACTTTTTTTTTCTTTATCATTGTTGCTGTATTATCTGAGCCGTGCGTTGGTCCAGGAGATTGTTCTGTTCATCTAATTTTTTAACACCCACAACTTCAAGTGTCAGCTTGTGTTGGGTGCCATAGTGAAGAAATCCCACAGATTCTACTTTTAAGGATTAATGGACTACATAAAGCATTGAGATGAGGTAGTTAGAATTGAAAATATTAAACATGTAAAAAATGGTAGACTCATCTGCTCTAAAGTCCTCCTTGCACATTCAGGTGTTTCCTCACTATCTCATTGCTCTACTAAAGGCTTTTCATCTATTAACTTCAATCAACATTACATACATTTTCACGTTTTCAGCTAAATCCTTTCTTCAGATGAACAGAACCAGCTCTTTGGCTTCAGCAGAATTCTGCATGGGGCCACATACATGCTCTGTGCTAGTGGACAAACCTACTGTCTTGACTAAAATCAGGGAAAAAGCCTTCATGAACTTCCAAAAAGATCATGAAGGCAAGTGCTAGCAGCACTCTTGTTCTTTAACCCAGATCTCAAACAAGAGAAAGGGCACTTCACTGGTCTCACAATTGCGACAGCGGTCATGGCACACATATGAAATATTTTCATTTGCAAAAGTCTTGATCATTTTCAGATCCATGAAGCAACAGCTCTTTCACTTTTTCAGCTCACTTTGAATCCCCAGAAAGTCATTTCACCTGACCATGAAAGCAGGCAGCAGAATAGGAGAAACAGAAGTGGCAACCCCTCCATCCACAGCCTCGAAACCACACCAGTGCCACTGGACCCATGACACTAATCACCCACTGTGGGCCTGAGCTGGACTTGCCCTGTTATGGTCAAACACTTCAAGGGAGACATTCATCCCCTGTACACAGTCAAAACCACATATCTCTGTTTCAGAAGCAGGCATGTTACAAGGAGTTGATATCTGGTCGATTATATTTTTAAAATCTTTGTCTTTGAAATGAGAAATCCATGTTCCAGCCAGCTGCATGCAATTAGGAGCAACAGCTCAGCATAATAGGGTGAGGAACTTTTAATGGGTGTTTATAGGCTGAAAGCATCAACCTCTCTTTTAAATGAAAGAAGCAGTAGAAGAAATACAAAGCGCTAAAAGATAATTCAGAATATCCTCAGAAGAGGAAGGTTTGTTATCCTTGAAGCTTCAAAACACCAGGCCTTCAGAAGACCTCTGCATTCCAGTATCACCAATAAGGGGAGTGGGAAACTACTTTTTAAATCTTATCCCAAGAAAAAAAAAAAAGTTACATTAACATTTTTTAGCTGCTTGGAAGGTTAAAAACATTCCAGCAAAAGAGTCTAGATTGAGGTATGTGAGGCAAAAACAAATATTTCTCCATAAAATGGCTACACTAGCATAAAGAGAAATACTTAGTAGTCTTAAGGTGGGAATTTAGGGAATAATATTTTTGCTTTTTTTTTAACAGGAAATACTGTTTAGGCGTTTTATATAGGGAGTTCTGCATTTGTGAAGGGATAATTTGCTCTAAAATATGTGGGCAACCAGCCTAAATTCTCTAATTGAGTAGTTTGCTTATAACCCCAGGCCATTAGGTGAATGTAAACTATTACAGGCTTAGTAAGAAAATAGTCCCATTAGGATTTTTGTGTTTGTATGTGGCTGTGAGTTAGTGCGACTGTTTCCAAAATGCTGGATTAATGAAAAGGTCTTTTTTTTTCTGAGTTTGCAAATACCCACTTTGAAATACCTGAACTCAAATTAAGCTGAAGAGCTCTTTTTTTCTATCAAAAAACACCAGATCAAGGCTTAACTATTAGTTGCAGTATGAGTTATCTAGGATAAATCAAAGGTATGTTTGCGATCTTTACAAAATAAATATTCCTACAGAAATACCTAATTCAGTTTTTGCTCCATATTTCACGAACTCCTTAATTTTAAGTGCCAGCTATTAGTGCAATAAAAAATCTCCTCTGTCCTCTGAGAAAACCATGGCCTTTCTGGAAGTGTAAGTATTTAGCCTTCACGCTTTGTACACATACTTCAATTGCTGATGTTAAGATGTCACACAGGCTGCTTGTGGACTCATATTTCTATAAGGAAGGAGACAACTTTATGTGCAGCTTCTTTTATACTGCTAGTATTAAATCTTGTACTTTCAACTATATAATGCATCTCTCAGTTGAATAGTCTATTGCTTCTCCTGTTCCCAGGCAAACTTTAGCCTATCACATTTATTTTTCATGGCCACTGTATGTACATAATATGGTAAGATATTATTAAGAAGAGGAAACATAGCTTTAATTAAAATAATAGGAATAAATGGCCTATATTAGAAGTCAGCCCTAAACTTACTAACAATTTCCAACATCCAACCTCCTTGCCACAAAATCTGAGAAGCAAGAGTTAGGAGAAACTGAAGTCTGAGAAATGAGAAAAGTCACTTGTACCAGTGGTGCCTAAAGTCCAAGGGGGAAATGTGACCACAGACTCAGTTCTCCAGATGAAGTGAAGGGTACAAGTGTAGATCAGTATCCCTTGGACTCCGAAAAATATCCACCTAGCAAAAGAAATGCCAGATATGAAGACTAATGGAGTTTTCATGTAAATTGTCAAGTTTATCAATATAATAGGGACTGAAAGTATTAAAGGATTTTGCATCCAGTCTGAGTAAAACTGAAGCAAAATGCTGGAAAATGAAGCTAGGCACTGAAAAAAAAAGGTGGTATCGCAACATACAAATAATCTGGTTGCTCAGGGGATTATAGGGAGCAATACCAAGAGCAGCTTCCTACAGAATTAAGAAACTGTGTAAAGGGGATTTATTAAAAATAGAAAGGTCACATAGTTTGTTCTGCTTCTCTTACAATGTGAAAAGATTGTAAGTAGTTGATGTTTTCCCATTATATCAACAATATAAGGGAAATTATTTATTAAGTAAAAGAGTGATAGATGGCAAATCCCTATTTTGAGGATTTAACAAAGCTAAAAGCACCGCAAATCTGATAAAACACAAGTAAGAAAAATGGGAACACAGAATAAGCATAGAAATGCAGTCAGGAGGGAGCACTATGTGTGATAGTAGGTTGCTCTGGCTGTACCTAGAAGATCTGATGTAGATGGAAAGGAAACCCAGCAAAAGCAAAAATAGGAAGTATTGTAATCTGAATAGGTTATCAGGACAACCATTTGAGAGAAAACATGAAGATCTCAGATTACTTTTAAATCTTAATTTTCTCAGCATCACAAACAAACCTACTTCAAGCTTTCCTTCTGTCATGGTGTCAGCTGAACCAGCCAATGACCAGTGACAAATGCTCTGTGGGAAATGATGAAAATGGATACAGTATATACAAAACCATATCAAGCTCCCAGGATGACGACACCAGCAGGCACTGGGGAAGGCCCAGACTGGACTCAGCAGCAGCTGGGAATTGGATTACAGCTCTGGAGTCAGGAACATGCAGATTGGGATTAAAGGCATATGAACAGACAGGGTCCTCTTTGGACATTGGCCATTGAAGAAAGAGGGCTCACCCTCTGATTCCTCTGCTTTTATATTGAGCATGATGCAGATGGGATGGAATATCCTGTTGTTCAGTTTTGGATCACCCATCTGTCCCCTCCTCCCCGCAGGTGTGACCCCCTCTATGCTTTTCTGTTTCTGACCCTCCAATGGGACAAATAACAAAATCAGATGACCTTGGTTATTATAGCAGTAAATCGGCATTGACTATTAATACAGGTATAATCACTCTGAGAATGAACAGTTTTCTGCACAATATGCTGTTATTTTCAGGGAGTTAGACAAGGCCTGCATGGAAAGTCTGTTGTATTTTACCTCAAACAGGGACACCTTCTTACACACAAAGTCCTGTGAAGGCTTTCCCATGTCCTCATCCTTTCTGTCCCATACTGTCTACCCAGATACTGTGAACTCGGGAATTCAAGAGAAACATTGTCTCAGGTCTCAGTTCCGTGGCCTGGACCCACACAATTCACAATTACAGCTACCAACAAAAGAAAGGGGAAAATGTATTCAGCCCCCTTCTTTAAAATGTATTTTAAAGTGCAGCAAGCATGTCTGCTGTAGAGCAATGGAGTATGTTCATTGCAGATGAACACTTTAAAGAATTTATCTACTAAGCCCTTACCATTCAATTGCCAGTCAGGATCTGTAAAATAAGAGGCCTATTTATTGATCAAATTGGGAAAAAAAAGCACATCCCTAACTTAATGACAACTCCTCTGCTAGTCTTAAGTTGTTCTTCCAACAAGAAGATTTAAGATCGGGTTTTTATTTTTTACTTTGGGGAAAACATACATTTCATTAGTGTAACAGCTTAACTTCTTGTGCTGAAATTCTCAAACATTGGTCAAAGGCAGATACACAAGTATGTGGTGTGAACAGTGTGAGTCCGAATACCAGGGACAATGGACAATGAGTTCTTCTAGGAGGTGTTGGAAACCTTAGTTGTAGAGAGTTCTATTTGCAGTACTTAAAATGAAGATTAAAACTCATATGCAGACAGCCTGATGGCTGTAACTGTGAAAATTCAGGTGTTTTCCTGGAGTCATGAATTAATTTTCAGTTGTTCGTTTGTATTTCCTCTTCTGCCATCAGGTTCCAGGCAAGCTTAGCCTTCAGCACCATTTTAGGCTCCAGTTTTTCCATAGACCAGTAGAGCTGATGCTGTGGATTGTCTCTGGAGGAAATTAGAAACCAACTCTGAATATGGAATATAAACTGAACATAAAAACAAATTAAAGTTTTACTAACTTCATCAAACACTCCTGAATTTCCCACTGTACAAAGAGGCTCTGCTGGAAAACATTCTTTGCAAGAAGGCTGCTGCTCGGAGGAGTCCAAGAAGGCTGCTGCTCTGAAGAGTCTGACATCCTCCTTCAGAGCACTTACAGTCCTCCCAGAAGAAAAATCAGACTATGAATACTCAGAATTTTGCCTGTAATGGCACTACTGAACTCTCCAGCCTCTGGATCTTCCTACACACCCAACTAACCAAGAAAAACAAGCTTTACAATGATACAGAAGTGCCTCCATTTCCATACAAACGACACAAATGTCTCTCTTACTCAGTTTCACTGCCACCACCGTTCCTATTCTCCATTTTGCCATATACAGTCTGGCTGTCTCTAAAGTCAGAAGTAAGACACTGCAGTCTTGAAAATATGGGGTAGGAGGGAGATTTTGAAGATGTTCCAGCACTTGGGCAAAATTCTCCTTGGCAGCATTCATATCCGCTCTTCTGTTTGCTCTTTTGACTGTCCCACTAGGAATGTTTGCAAAACAGGGAATTTGGAGTAAACCTTGCAAAATACCTGCAGTCAGTGTATGTGTGAGATACCATTTTCTAAGTGACATTAATTGCTCGAGCAGTCTGAATCAAATAGTTATAATCAATCAGCCTTAGAAAGTAAATATTTTGAAGCAAAATATAACAGAGGCACTGGAGACTAAATTTTGTCAGGAAATAAATGGGTATTCATTGCCTTCACAAGTTTTATGAAGGAACTGCAGGTGCTGAATACTTCTTAAAATCAAACCACTTCTCACCATGGAAAGATGGAGTTTGTTGTCTTAGTTAGAACCAAAATTGTTCTAATTTATCCCATAAAATTTCTGAATAAAGAGGTTGCTCAGGACAAACTGAAACCAAAATAAATGTCAGCTGTTAATGATTTTTCAGTCTAACAAGAATTTGGCAAAGCAAGAGCATGGAAGGAATGAAGATTCATGAACAAATTATTTTTTAATGAATCCTCCATTCTATTTCTGTGGCATTCCAAGTAATTTTTCCCCTGGTCAGCTTTTCCGTAACCTCACCGAGGATGAACTTGCTCTCTTGCATCAGTGGAGGAGCCCCTGGTTTGCTAGTTCTGAATAGGTAGCTCAGCCTGGCTGTGCTGGAACATGCTCAGTGGTATGTACAGTCTTTTAGCAACTCTGAACTGCTCCGTATGATAAGTCTCATCTGCTGCTGTCCATCTGTGATCATGTTCTGCTCTTAATCTCTTCTTAGACCTTTTGACTTTAAATCTTAATGTCTTGGAGCTTTAAAAGGTTCTTTGAGACTATGTTTAGAAAATGATGAATTCACAAGAGACTTGATTTTAGAAGTACAGGCTGGATGTAAACATTACCTACTATGCAGTGGTATCATGGATACAGGAACTGTATCTAGCTTAAACCCAGGGAAGAAAGCCCCAGGATCAAAGCCAGACTTTGTAGACATATTTAATTATGTATTACTGGTAAAGCAATAAAAGCTTACAATATGGGCTCTATTCACAAAAAGGACATTGTTTTGTCATGTTCTTCTTGTAAATTCCTTACGCATGACTCAAAGTGTCATTTTACATGAGATTCATAAAGACAAATGTCAGTTCTACATGGGTGTACCAATGTGTTACAGAGTTTAATCAAAAGCAAATGTGTATGTTGAAATCATATGTGTCATTAAGAGCATTTTTGCCCATAAATTGGAACTCCTATTATGGTCAACAGACTGAACTCCTATGCAATAAAGCTGCACTAGGCCTTCTGCATTTCCTGAAAAAGTATACCAAATCATTTTGAAGTGCAGTTATTAAACACCGTGTTCTCTAAGGGAATTATTATCTCAGGGAAGTACTTTGGGAAGAGTCTCCATACTTGGCATTCATACTTCCATTTCAAGTACCATCAGATAAAAAGTCTTGAACAACATATGGCACCAGAGACTGTCCTATGAGTGTTCAATCTTTACAAGAAAAAGGAAGCTCAAGTAGCTGGTGGCTCAGAAATTTCTGTTGAAAGTACTAGGAGGTATGTTATCAGGGAAAGAGTTGAAGGCCACCAAAAGGAGGATAGGTAGATGCCGAAGCGCTGCACCAACAACATTCTGAATAGTAATTTTTGTAGGTATCACAGTGAGGCATCCATGCAACACAACTGTTTGGAAAAATGATGAAAGGCTGGCTTTTAAATGCTGCTTTATGGCAGTAGTAAATGCAAATAAACCAGGATCTTTAAAAATATGAATTACAGTAACACTAAGGGTCAAAGATAAACTCACAGGAAATAGAGATGCTGCGATAATTCTTCATGTGGCATATTTAATCTCCCAGTCTATTGTGCCTTATAACGATATGTCACCTAATTTGGGTTAGCAAATAAACTCCCATAAACCAGAATTTACTGTTAAAGGGATAAGAATGAGTAAATAATAATCAGATGAACATTACCAGGAAGAAATCAGTCAGCACCTGAAAGAGAAAAAGACCCAGGGATTGCCTAGATTTTTAATGGATAGTTAGAAAATCTAAAAATGTCACAGAGACAGCCAGGAAGCAAACTGGTAACATATGTTCAGAAAGCAAAGACAAGCACACATCACTGCTATTTTGTAAAATACTCTTTCAGATGTGCATGCCATATATATCACTGGCATGTGTTGGCTTTGCAAATGAAACCAGGAGAAGTTCATCTGCCGTGAAAGAGATACCTGGGAAAAATCAACTACTTTTAAAAGGTTATTAATACTAATGAACTATGTTTGATTCTTGGAGACCAAAAAGCTTTCAAAGCTAGATTCTTAATTCTGATATACATCTTGGTTGATTCCACTATAAAATCTTTTATTGCAAAACTGAGCAAAAGCCAGACTCTTGGTTTTCACTCGCTATTTCTGTTCATCTGTCTTTTGATTGCTCAGGGGAATTTGAAATTGAAATTTTCTTCCCTGCCAGCTTTTCCACACACAGGCATGTTCTGCTGGAGTGAAATATTTGTCCCACAGGAAAATACCATAGGGCTCAGACTCCCTTTATATACCACCACCTTCCTTCTCCCCACCCCCCTTCTCCCTTTTCTCCCTCCATGTGGATTTCCTCAGAATTGTGGAGTGGTTGACAGAAACTGTAAAAAGGGGGAAATATTTTAATGAGAGATAGTGACCTGCTTCCACCTATGCAGAGAAAGACCCAAGGTCAGAAGGCTTTTCTTCATTCATGGAAATGAAGATGCAACCTTGGTCAATAAAAGTAAATCCTTATGGCCAATGAAAGGGTGAACTGATGCCTGCACTTACCACTGAGGTCTGTTTCTTGCTTTGTATACAGCTGTTACTGGCAGTGAGTTGTCTTATACAACTTTGGTTCTCAATACCAGATAACCGGAGTTTGAGCTTTCTACTGGCCAAAGCCAGAGAGAAGTCAGGACATAGTGCTGCAAAGGTGCAAGGCAGCATCCAGGGAGAGCTTCCACTGTGGGCCAGCTGAGTGAGGCTCCACAGGGACCAGAAGTTTGGAGAGACCTGCAAAATTCATCTGCCTTGACTTAAATCCCTTTACTTATGTAGGATAGTTTTGATGTGGCTGTGAGTTGTTCCTACTCAAAATACAAAGAGCCCATTCTGAAGGAAAAGTTATCACTTGTTTTAGATGCCACTGGCACCAGCTCTCAACTGTTGACCTTTTCTGTGTCGTGTAGGGGTAGATATTTTTGTACCTGCACAAAGCAGTGTTTTCTTTACCTCTTTGTTTAGAAAAAAAATTGCAGGCAAATCACATTAGAGATCCTTTTTATTCATTTTTTTTTTTTCCTTTTACCTCTAATCTGAGTTAGAATTCAGTTCAGGTGTATGTAAATTATCCCACAGAAAACTAAATATAGCAACAACTGAGAGAGATTAAATGAGATTGTGTGATGGTTTTGCGAGTTGCAATTAGACAGCAAGCAGCTTCACTTGTAAATACCAGACTTTAAAGGATAAAAGGCCAGTGAATGCTTCCTTCAGCAAAGTGCCTTGGGGGGGGAGAAAAAAAAAACCATCACTTTGTTTGCCAATTGTGCTTGAAAAAAATTTCAGATAGCTCATTCCAGTTTCATCATATTTTTTCACCAGTGTATGAATGCAAATATTTAGGAAATACTAAGAGGTTTGAGGTTTTTTTCCCTTGAGTTAGAAATAATTATCAATATATTAGGATTTTCCTCAGACTGAAATTTTCTCCTTTAGTGAGGGACTCACCTCAAACTGACTGTGCCCAGCTTACACCTGTTAAAGCTTTATTTTGATACTTTGAGTTGTGCTTATCCCTTGAGCTAGTGTTCTGCAAAATCCTATATGTAACTGAGATTCCTATTGACCTCACTAGTCTTCAGCTCAAGTCCTCAGTGAGGGGTGCAAGAGCTCTGTCATGAGTGACTTCTACTGATACACCACCACAGTGCTCACTTGAGGGTCCTGGGTGGTTCAGTCACTCACTGCAGAGAGAGCTTACGGTGGAGGAGGAACGAGGTCCCAGACAAATGAGATAAATAAAATTAGTAAATACTAATGTTCAGTCACGGAGAGAGAAACAAACTTTAAAAATATTTGTGTTCAGTTCCAGATTTGCCTCACTGTGTTTCCTCGTTTTCTGGATATTTAAGGGAAAGAGACCACATCATGAACAAATGAAACCCGCAGCAAGATTTTGCACAAAATGTTGAACGTTTTCTTAGCAGTACACACACCTTGTCCCCTTCTTTTTTTGCTAGGATTATTTAGCAGAAAACAAGTTTAAGATGTTTAATGGGAGAAAGTACAGCTGCCTTGGGATTCAGAAGTTTTTTCTAGTTTTGCTGTGAAATCTGTCTTTGGCTAGTCACCTAGGGCATAGTGCTGTTTTTCCAGTTTTTCAGGTAAGGATAATACAATTTATATATTTTACAGCATTACTGTGAGAATTTCCAATTTTTTCAGAATCATTTTTGTGTCACTGGCTGAAGAGTTGTATAAAAAAAGGAAGAGATTATAATTTTTTGTCTGCCTTTTCTGCTTATTTCACTGAAATTAGTTCATTTAGAGGGTTTCAGAAGTGTGATACTGTAATTAAAACGTAACAACACGTTTCATAATTTAAACTTTGCATAGGAGAAATGGGAAGAAATAAAAACATGATGGTTTTATAGAAATATTTTGATAATAAATATAATTTAAAAATACTAATGAATTAGGTTATATATTATCCTATATACAAGGAGAATTAATAGCGTATGTAAGGAAGAGCTACTGACTTTTTAGAAAGAGAAAAGAAGGATGATTCTCATACCTGACTTCAGAGGATAACCAAGTTCTTAAATTCCCTGATTTTTTTTTGTATTCTTTAAGAATTATGCTTATAATTGATTTTCTGGTTCTGTGTGGTTATTCTTTTGTGTTGTAAGTGCATCATAAGAAGTGCAATATGTCTTCAAAATGGTGAACACTCTGAATTACTCTTCTGACAGAAGCAGTAATCCTCCCAAAAGCTGGAATTGTTCAAAACCTCACGGAAAGCCCAGACAGCCTTTTGGCAATACAACTGGTGCTTTACTTTTCAACCAGGGAGTCACAAACTTGCATCAAGGCATCTCAAGCACCTCCTGTTTCCATACTGCTAAATGGGAAAGGTCTTCAGGGGCTACAAATGCAAATGGGGGGGTCGAGGAGATTGATACAGGAATGCAGATAATTACTAGCTCAACATTAAGGTAAAAGCTTTCTAACAAGCAAAGTTCAAAATACCAGGCCATACCCTTGAAGTTTTCCAAGACTGTGCCAAGGTGAAGCATGGTGGCCTGTGGTCTTGCTTCAGCCAGCAAGGCAATTTGATTTGGCCTCTAGAAGTACCAGCTAGTGAAAAAGCTAGTCTGTCTTTGTGGGTCAGTGGGCAGAGACAAAAAAGGATAGTGGTACCTTTCAATGCAGTGTTGCTGTCTCCTTCCCCAGATTCTCGTTTAATTAACAGAGGCTGAAAATGTGTAAATTGGCTACCCTTTCAATGATGGGTCATATTTTAGTATAAATTTTAGGAAATGCAACTTCAAGACAGCTCAATGTCCAAGTGGTGGACAGTGACAAGTGGTGTCCCACAAGGGTCAGTATTGGGACCCATGCTATTTAACATCTTTGTCGGAGACATGGACAGTGGGATTGAATGCACCCTCAGCAAGTTTGCTGATGACACCAAGCTTGGTGGTGCAGTTGACACGCTGGAGGGAAGGGATGCCATCTAGAGGGACCTGGACAGGCTTGAGAGGTGGGCTAATGCAAATGGCATGAAGTTCAACCAAGCCAAGTGCAGGGTCCTGCACCTGGGACGTGGCAATCCCAGGCACAAATACAGGTGGGGCAGAGAATGGCTGGAGAGCAGCCC
>VZRU01017577.1:49728-63202 GCA_013398155.1 Pedionomus torquatus | reverse complement strand
GAATGCCCCGTCCCTGGAAGTATTTAAGGCCAGGCTGGATGGGGCTTTGAGCAACCTGGTCTAGTGGGAGGTGTCCCTGCCCATGGCAGGGGGGTTGGAACTCAATGATCTTCAAGGTCCCTTCCAACTCTAACCATTCTATGATTCTATGATTCTAAGTCAGGATGTTGGATTGTCATTTGGACTTAGCTTGATGTTTTTTGTAGCCAGATTTTATAGAGAATTATGAAATGACAGCAAGACATGCACACACAATACTGGAGGGACAAGAGGTATCCTGTCAAACAGGAACAAAACAATCGTGTCTTTGTGACAATATGAAGTTGGATACTGAAACAGGGTCAGTCTAAGATTTATGTAATAAGAGAATGACAAACCTAAACAATAAAATTCCAGACCATGCAATACCTAAGTCAAACTAAATGCAAAATAGTTTCATTTTTATAAAAGGTTCTGTACTAACAGACATAAAATATTACTTATTAAGACATCTTTCCACAAAATAAAAAAAAATAAATATTGCAAATCTAGGTTCTTGCAGCAACTATAAACCAAATCATTAGTCAAAAGTATTAGGGACTACTCCAATCCACAAAATACCTTTCATTAACCCATTTTTCAATTATACCTGGTGTATCTACATCTAAGCCTACAAAGAGCATGTTATTGGAAAATGATGTATTTGTAACACCCCAGAGCACATGCACACCATCCCCCAGGCAGGTTGCACCTCTTTATAAAGCCTTTTCACATCAAGCACTGAAGGCTTTGCACTGCTCTCTTTAACACTCTCTTTAGCACTGGTCTTCAAAACCAGCTCTGATTGAACCTTTCCCTCCTGCTTGCCCCAGGACTGAGGATGTGCTAACTGCGACCTGAGACAACACAATGTTTGCAAGACTGACCAAGCTATTCAGCATTGGCAAGAATCATGGAATCATGGGACTGTCAGAGTTGGAAAGGAGATCATCTAGTCCAACTCCCCTGCTAAAGCAGGATTGCCTAGAGCACGTTACCCAGGATCCCATCCAGCCAGGTCTTGAACATCTCCAGGGAAGGGACTCCACAATCTCTCTGGGCAGCCTGTCCCAGTGCTCTGTCACCCTCACTGCAAAGAAATTTTTTCTCATATTTGAACGGAACTTCCTATGTTCCAGCTTGCGCCCATTGTCCCTTGTCCTGTCACTGGGAACCACTGAAAAGAGTCCAGCTCCATCCTCCTTCAACCCACCCTTCAGATACTTATAAGCATTAATAAGGTCTCCCCTCAGCCTTCTCTTCTCCAGGCTAAGAAACACACTGGAGTTTTGTAACGCAGTTATAATGGCTTCCCTGCATCTCTCTTCTGGGCATCATTAACTTCTCTCATTTACTGTATAAGTAATTCCATGACCTCTCAGCTGGAGGTACTCGATATCACCCAAATGGTGAATGGGAGAAGTTTATAATACACAAAAGAGACAGGTAGGGGAACGGTTATAAATGTATACTAGCAGTGTGAGAACCTGGTGGAAGAAACTGTAAACTCATTTCCAACCTGCTTCAATATAGGTTTAACAGTCAGAAGAAAAGTTTTATTGTTTAAGCAAGGTTTAATACAAAATTTATATTAAAGCTCTGCTTAAATAATAAAACTTTTTCTTCTGATTGTTGAAGCTATATGAGATGAGTGAGAAATTTTGGCCTCCCACCTGCTAGTGTCACAGATTACTTTCCAGCAAGACAGCAACTATTGGCACCCAACTGAAAAGAACCATCTGTAAAGAAAAATGCATGCTAGAATCCCATAACACACAGCAGTTTCTACCACTGACCAAATACTTGTTTTTCCATTATTTATTTAAATATTGATTTATCTGTGTTGATTTTGAGACCGTTTCTAACTCGGTTTAGACCTTGAGCTGGATGGCACATCTGGCAGAATATCAGTTTCTTTTTCAAGGAGACAGAGGCTCATGCAGGAAGCAGCACGCCATCATGATGATAGCATAATAAATCTCCTTAATTTCCTTACTAAAATATTTTACCTAAATAGGGGAAAAAAAATCACTAAGAGAGCAAGAGAGAAAAGTCACAGCAGCTTTGAGTAATCCCTAGAAGCATTTCCTCCTATCTCCCCACCAACAAGAGTCATAGGTTATGCCTCCATTAACAGGTATCACAAACCAACAGTATTAGGACCTGACGGCTGTGTCCTACATATTTCAGGGGGTTTCTACTTCTGCTAGCTCTGCCTCAGTCCCCTGGGCTGGATACCCATTTGTGGCTGGTGCACAAGAAGGTACCTGAGGTTAGCTCCTCTGAAATGAACCCAGGTGTGCTCTGAGGTTAGCCTACCCACGCAAAGCAAAGCAGAAAATGGTAGACAACCAGGATATTCTCTCCAGAAGCATACCAAAATGCAACTCTACGGTAGACACATCCGCACTAATTAATCAAATTCATTTTCTCCAGATTGAGAATTGAGGTTAATGAATCTCAACATGTGTCCACCACCTTATGTAGAAACCTGGAGTTTAAATAACTGTCAGGCCATAGCCCTCTTACCACCCAGATGGGATTCTTCACTTCCATTAGTGTCTCTAGTCAGGCACCCAGCCTACCACAGTGGAGCAAGTTCATGTCCCAAATTCTCGTTTGTCCACCCACAACCTCAGCTCACACACTTCATCTGAGACTTAGGTAATACTGAAACATTTTTTTACATATTGATACACTACTGCCTACTCGGCCTCAAGCAAAATGAGACAAAGCAGGGACTTGGTTTTGTTTCTGTTCACAGCATCAACGAGATCAGCACTAGAACAGTCTAGTCCCAGTAGCTCTGCTCTGCATCCACACTGAAATGTGCTGAAAACATGGACCAAGAATGACCAAAGATTAATCAAAAGCTAATAGAAATTCCATACCTTAGGAAACTTAATGAATCAATCTGTCTAGTTTGTCAGACAAGATGCAACTCGATTACATTATTTAAAGTAACTCCATGGGAAGCAGTAAAGACTACTACAGATTACTTCACCCAATAGAGGAGCACAAACCAAGATCTAAAAGCAGAGGCAATTTCCAGGACATGTCTAAAGTGTAATCAGCTGGAGGCACTCTTGAGCTAGCTTTAAACTCAGTAGACTTGGATGTTAGTGGCAGCATAGCCAGGGTAGCAGGGTGCTCAGCATGGAGCAACATCAACTCTGTCAATAGATGGTTTATTTACCCAGGTTTTTGGATAGGTCATGTAACTCACACCCAGCACCAAGCCGTTAGAGCTACACCTCTAGCTTTTTTAAAGGTCATTAGAGTGTGACTGTATGAACTGCAGACAAGGCAGCGTAGATGCTGTTACAGGCTTCAGCTCAAAGGAGGGTGAGGAGTGGGAGGATGCTGTTTGTGTTTGAATTCATACCATGTAGCTCTAATGAGTCACTCTGATTGTCCAGTGAGAGATACATTGCAACGTGTTGTCTGAGGGCCACTTATGAGACTGTAAAAGGATATAATAAGAAGATTGCTAATGGGCCTGGGTTATTTTGTCCCTGACAGACCTTTTTGTAGGTCAAGTGCTGGTACTGTTAGCAAGCCAAGTATAGATCAAAATGTTTTTTCAGTGGCATATAGCTAGGGCCAGGGTATTACCTCAGTTGATTAGAATAGTCATCCAAATCTGATTAATCCTTGTTTCCTTGTTTATCTGTAGAAGGTAAACAAGGTAAGAAAAAACATAGGTTTATGCCATTTGTTACTATGACCAATGAGAGTGTTACTATGTTATGAGAAGTGCAAGAAAAGGAATGGAGTTCAAGCCCAAATGCAATATGGGATGTAAGCAAACCCAAAGTACTTAGTGCCTTGTGTAGTTCATTTTCTGCACACCTTCCTTCAGTACTGCAGTTGCCCTTCCCCTAGGTGCTTCATCTAACATCCCTGTCAGGCAGTGGATCACACAATTCATACAACTTAATTCTAGCATCTCAGAAATTGTGGTAGCTGACAACATGCTTGATTTGAATCCCAAGCCTGAGTTGGAGGCAGTGGGACATTCAGCAGAACAACAAGGGAAATGCTGTCTAACTCAATACTGCACAAGAATTCCATGGCAAATCCCACCTGCATTATTTCTCCAGCTTCTCCACACTTCCTAGATTCATTCTTCTGCACTGTCATCCCTGCCTGGTTTTGAAAGTAGATGTTCTCAGGTAGTTGCTGAACATTCAAGCAACAGTTTATCTTCTTTGCTTTAGTTGACCGGTATTGCCAACTTGTGGTAGAAGACACTTCTCCTGATGGGTTCAGTAACTTAATAGAAATTTTTACTGAAGCTCTTTCTCTAGCTGGGTCTAGTTCCTGCCTTCCAGACTGAGAACCTCAAAAAGGAGATAATTTATAAAGGGTCTTTTAGAAAAGAGAAATGATGTTCCAAACCCTTGGGGAAACCTCCCTAAAATGTGCAACCACTTTTATGTGAGATCAGAACGACTACAGAAATGTTGTGATATTTCTCAAAGACAGAGGAAAAAATCTTGAAACATTTTAATGCCCTAACTAGATCATTATCAGTAACCAGTTTTAACACTCAGATGCATTTAACACTCAGATGAAATATAACGATTGCAACATGGAAAAGCTTCCTGCTGTGATTTGCACATTGCTTTGCTTTATTCTCCAGTAGTCTGACAACAGGCTAATAGTTTAGCTGAGCAAAAGAGTATTCAAATGCTTTATTTCCTACAGGACAGGAAGGGGTTTTACCTGGAAAACTGGTAGTAATATCTCAAGGTAAGTTTAGTAGGACATTGTCCAGAGGTCTGTCAGGAGAAAGCTACTAGCAGATGATACAGAAAGTAGGGAGACAGAGACAAATGGAGGTGGAGATAAACTTTCCCAAAAAATTAACTACCAAAGAGTCATGATCTGACCAAAAGTGAGCTGTGGTACCTATAGACACTTGTTCAAGCAGGATATCCAACATTCAAGGGTTCACGAGATCTGTGAAAACATAGACAGAATTTTTCTTTCAAAAACTAATTACACAGACCTATCTGCACAGCAATACATTTTTTTCTTCACAAATGTAAATAATAGCTTATAAATCAATATATGAACTGAGATTGTTAACAAAATCTAAATGAAATTTTAGCTAAAAGATATCTTTATTTTAGTTGAACAAATGTCTAATTTCAAAATGTGATACAGAAAGCATTTTTACAGCACCTGAAAAGGCACTGCAACACGTTATAGCATATGCCACTCACCAGAATAAAAGACATCACACTCCAGTTTTATCAGTTATTATTTATCCAAATTGTGCCATCCAAGTCATAACATGCACAGACAAAAGGTTGTGAAATCCAGCTATTTAGATAAGAAGCATGTCATATATGTTAATCTCAGGTGGGTTTCGGATATGGTCTTTGCACTTCAGCTGAGGGAAAGACTACATACTATGAAGTCATGCTCCTGGGCTCCTGAAGAACAGAGTTAAACACTAGATAAGAAAGGAAGAGAAATAGATATGACAAAGTGCTATTACCCTTGGAGCAAGATCTAGCAATACATACAGGTCAAGTAGATATTAGATCTCGGCTACATTACTTGTGATTGCAACAATCATAAATAGGATAGAAGAAATGATAGAATATATATAGAATATATATATATATATGTCTTTCTGATGCGGCATAAAACTGACATCTTGCCCGTTTCTTGACATTAAAGATTCTGTTGCTAAGTCTCTGTTGCAGGGAGGGGGTGTCAGAGGAAAAGGCCTATTTTTCATGGAGCAAAATGGTAAATTTCATGAAGTAACACTGAATTTCATAAACACATATTTTAAGAGACATTGTCAACAAAATAATGCTTTATAAGGTGCTAGAAATGATTCAGTGCATGTCTGAAAAACAACTTTTATTCACTTTTACCTTACTAAAATGTTACTATTCTCTCTATGAAGTTCAGCGGCTGCAAATGTGAGTCAGGAATCTTTTGTTCTACTTTTTCCTTCTCATTTGCATTTCTGACTGGATTAGTCCCTTTCCAATGGTTTAAGACTCAGCCATGAGAAACAGACCACAAAAATTAGCAGGGACAGAATGGATAGTAAAAAATAGAACCCTCTTTCCTTATATATTGAAAATTATATTGTTTTCTCTCAAAGACATCAAAATACTTCAAACCAAACCATCTCTTTAATTCTTACCCTTTTTCTTAAAATTATCTCTGACAAATTCCTAAGATATCTGTATTTCCATACATATGTTTAGATAATGGGTCATAGGCAACTCTTTAAAGATAATATAATGAAGCACACAGATATATAATTTGAGTAGATACTAAAATGCAAGGCTCCGTTCACTTGCCCTCTTTGCACTGTCTGAAGCTGGTGATTAACTGATTGGTAATAGTCTCCTCTCTCAAGCACTTTCTATACATTTCTAGGAAGTGACAAACTGGCAGAAAAGTGATTTTCCCATTTTTGACAGAACTTTTTTTAACTGGCAAACTCATGAGAGTAATGAAAGTGTTACAGTCTTTCCAATGGCAGTTGCCCAGACCCCAGGAGTTGGACAAACCCCAGGGGTTGGAATGACAGCTCTGATGCATACCCATTTCTGTTTTCCAGATCTTAAATATGAATGGACGGAATGATCTCTGGGTTATGTTTGAAATAGTTGTGTGGTGTGGCTGGGGACTGATCAACACTGAAGTGTAGCCAAGAGTAAATCTAGAGGACACTGGAACTAATGCAACATGCCTGTTGATCTGTGTGAAGACTATGCCGCAGGATTCAGTTAGTCCCTTGACCATATTTCCTTCTTATATATAGATGAGCTTTGAGGCCTTTATGCTTCCTTCTAGAAATTTCTCGTTTCTTCCCAAATGATAATCACGCTTTCTTCTAGGGTTTACATTTCCCTGGTTTGGGCAGGAAAGCAAACCTCATGGAACATAAAAAGCGACCTCTCTCTGACCAAAACCCGGAGAAAATGATCTGCTATGTATTCACAGTATCCCAACATTGGAAAAAGAGGTGGATGAAGAAAAAGCCATCAGAGGTGGGATTGCTCATGTCATGCAGAAGTTGGGTGCCCCAGCATACCTTTGGTACAACGTAAGTTGTGGCAGCTTACATCTTCCTTGAACGCTTTACCAGAACTGCAAAATCTAGCATGAACAGAAGGGGTCAGAGTTGGTGGAAACATCAAGAGAGGGGTCTGTGTCCTTTATAACAGACTCACTTCTTGATGTGATGATTGAAGTCTGATGTTCTTCTCCTGATAGTAAAGAGCAGTATGTATACCAGCCCCTGACTGCAGTATGTATGCCGCTCACCCATTTGCCTCTGCTTGCTACCCTAACCAGCATGGTTCCAGGTGCTGATGGATCATGGTGTGATGTTTCCAGGGAAAGGATTGATCTTTTACTGATTCTTTAATCCAGGAAACTGGATGCAAAGAGATATTTCAAAAGGAAGTTATTGTTGAAAATTCAAACATTCGGAACTCATGTACCAACAGTTTTAGGGTGATTTATGCAGCCTTATCTCACCTTACTCTGCCAACTGTGATTGCACAGTGATGCAGTCATGGAGGATAAAATCCCAATCTCTGTTGCTGCGTGAATGGCTGAACTCATCCAGGGCAGATACCAGTTCCTCTGAAAGTGACTCCAGGCTGTGTAATGAAAGTCTGATATTGGTAAACCCCCAGCCATTTACTGGAGAATTTAAATGATTCTGGAAAGGCTTTGTGAAGCAAGGAAAGGAATGGTCTCATAGGATAGATGAATGCTGCTTTGATTAATATAATTCAGCCTCTGCTTTGCTACAGAACTTCCATACAAGGCTGAGCACAACATTAAATCCAGATTTTCATAAATGTTTACAAACTGTATTTTCCGTGTTAACAATTTCAAATCACATTCAATATTTTGTTTTACAAAGCAATGACCAAATGACACAGATAACTACACCAGAATTATCAGCTCAGTATCATCCATGGGACATACAAAATGAATGCAGGTTTCATGTGTCTCTGATCTTTGGGATCCCAGTTATCAAATGGAGTTCATATTTATAGTCATTCTGAGAATTGATTTTGAGGTACACAGCAACAGGAGCAAGGAGAACCATAGACAGTCTGGTTAGAAAATTACCTAATCTGTATTTAACCCAGAGTTGGAGTCTTGCATGAGAAATATTGCTGAGAGCCCTCCTTGGGCAAGATAAATGAACAGGCTGTTAGATGATCAGTGAGTGAACACCAGCTTCTCCATGCCTGGCTGAGACAGGCCTACAGCAAATGTAGTCAGTTTATAACGCAAACCTCAGATTCAGTGTTTCCTAACTTTCTGCATTTTTTGAGACATCCTCCTTTCATTTGCAGCTTAAAAAAATTCCCAACTCTCATTGCCTGGTCACTGTTCTGTTTTGCTGATGTGGTGTCAAGATACTTTTTCAGTATTTACTCAGTAAAGTAAACACCATCAGAAATGTCTGTCAAATATTTAAACATTTCAGAATGTTTTTAAAATGCTCTAAAAATTTGAAGTTCCAAAGTAGTTAAAGTCCTTGTCAAAAATTAAGAAGGTTGCCTGAAGGACCATGCTCTGGATCTCTGATATCAGAAGAAATTAATTCCAGACTACTTCTCCACCTGTGTTAGTGTTTTGTACGGAAAAATAAACTGCTTGCAAAAATGTATAGGGAAGCAGGAAATCTGGAGTCTAAAATATGGCAACACACACAAACCCTTGCTTTATAATTGTGCGCACTATAGACCATCTGTTTAGCAGTTAAATACACTGCCATTTAAATGAGTAAGTACATTTAATGGACGAAGTATTAAGATCACTGAGGGGTGAAGTTTTATATTTGCAGTGTGCAAATGCCAGAGTGGAACCACTTGTACATTCTCAATACTACACACCTTTAAAATAACTAAGAAAAATGACTACTTACCTGCTGCATACCAAAAACTGGCTTCTTTTAAGCAAATCATTGCAAACTGGAATAGACTGAATTGAAAGCCTGATGGTTTCATGGCCTCCATTCCAGAAGTATAAATCAGGGTGCAGCTCAGCTACTGCTGTTGCGATCTCTTTAAATACAAAGAAAGTGAAAAATACAGGGAGGAATGGTTTAATTACTTTACCTGGAGTATTCATTGTCATTTCAATCATCTTTTAAATAAGACAGAACTGGAGAGATCTTTCCTAAACACCTTAACTAATAAGTTGTCAGTGTTTAAACAACAATTACTGTACAAAAATGGAAATTAGCTGATATGATCAAGCCATATGGCTAATATAATTGATTTGTTCAGATTTTTAAAAATTATGAAAAACAAAGACAGAACAGCAGCATAATATAATTTACAAATTTAACTAGAGGTGATATGTTCTATTTAGTACGACAACAAATAGCATCTTCCTAGTGTTTTAAATTAAGTGTAATGAGGGAAGGACCACGTTGGGTCCTAAATAGACCTGACCCAGGAACACAGATTTCCGAAAGACTCGGGGCAGCAAAGTCACTGTCTGTTGACCAGAAGGAATGTTGGTAAGGGCGGCTCAGGGGGCATCTGGGTTTGAAAGACGCTGGCTGGGTGCCCCTCGGGGGCTGCGGCGGGGCGGGGACCCGGGGACAGCCGCCGCCCGGGCCGGGCCCCGCGGGTCCCCTCGGCTCTCCGAAAGTAGGGGACCACTGAGAGGGGGGAGGCTGTGCTCACGAAACGGTACCCGAAAGGCTCGGGATCGGGTTTCTGAGCGCTTTTTCAATTGCTCCTGAAAGTTTGATTCGATCCGTATTTTTAAGACTTGTTCACTGCCAAAGCAAGCCGGTATTTCCCCTTCTGGCTGACTCGCACTCAGCAAAACAGACGGAAGCCATAATAAATCTGCACTGGAAAATGTATTTGTTTGTGTTTCTCTACTCTGAAGTTTGCCAGACTCTTTCTTAGTTGTCTTGAGGACGCGTTTTGTCCTATGACTGATTATTGCTGCGTGGAGGTTTCTCAATAGGGGCTGACGACGGCAATTTTGAGATTGGAGTAGCAGAAGAAAGGAGATTTGGGGAAGGGGAAGCCTCATTTTACCGTCCGGTTCAGTAGCCTGCAAAATGAGTATGGAAAAGGGTCGTCCCATCAGCTAGCTGGTGTGGCACTGGGAGGTGGGCTTTACGCCGCTCAGAAACGTGCCACAAGCACCCAGGGATACCTCTGCTCTGTAGCAAATACCCCGAAACGATTTTACCCTTAGAATAAGTTTTCTTTGCTTGCTTGTCTTCTCGTACTAAAACTGCTCTGGTCCTGATGACCACCTCACACCGAAAGACAAAAGAGTTCAGCCTCTGAATGCCGAGAGAAGTTGAATTCACTTTGGTAAAAGTCTCATTTGGGCAGTCTGAAAACTATAGACATGGCTTGACTGATGGCTTCACTCCTCTGAAATTCGCTCCCATTGCTAATAAGTAAAAGTCTCATTAAGGTGCTCTGAACGGAGTTTTAATAATGTGTTAATAATGCCTGGCTATTGGTTAGAAAAGGAAAGCTTTGAACCAGCTCGTGCCTTTGGAAGGAACCCACGGTCTTGTCCGCAGGGGTGTGGGAAGCGCAGGCAGGGCGGGCAGGCTGGGCAGGGCCGCAGGGGCAGCGAGGGGGGACACGCCGCCGACCGGGAGCTCCCCCGGGACACCAGAAGGGAGGAAGGGAAGGGAGAAGCTGGGGAGTCTGGCACCCCGGCTCCACGGGCTACAGCGTCTCACGGGTGGGAAGGAAGCAAACGAATGATCCGCTTTGGGCAGGGAGAGGCAGCACTGTCTGCTTTATGTCCCGGGAGGGCAGAGGGGAGCAAAAAGTAGATTAATTTAATTTTTTTTAAAACAGCACTTTAAGCCAGAATCTGTCCTTCACATTATTTTATAAAGTCAACAGCTAAAGTGGTGTTGAGTTGTTTTCTCTCCTCGTATGAGAGCCTTCTCGGTTAAAGCAAGACACGAGTGGAAAAGACCAGGGCCTCTCCTGCCGCCCCGCACGTCCGAAGCCTCCCATCAAAAGGCACCACAAGTCCCCAGGACCGGCGGCCGGCGATACCCAGGACCTGCGTTTCGATGCCCGGCTTTAACTGCAAAGATCATCCATGATTAATGATTTATCAGGGACTCGGTTTCACTCGCTCGGACCCAACAGGCTGCACAAGGCCTTCGGAGATTGCTTTCCTCTTTGTCAAATTGACTTCCCTGTAGCTCGTCTCCTTGGCTCGTTACTATTATCATCTGGGTTTAAATTTCTCTTTTTAAACGGTGTGATCTTTCTTCGGTTGTGCACCCTGGAGTAAAAATCAGGGCATCATTTTCAGATCAAAGAACTGTCAGCTCTCTCGTATGAATTGCTGCCCCTCGCACCCGTTTTAAAACACTACCCTTGACACCCAAGCAGGCGGAGTGCGGTAGAGATATATCGTTGTAACCACAGCCGTTGTAATTGAGTTTTTGTGCTGGAGAGCCGCAGCGCAAGGGACCTCCTCGGAGCGGGGCGATGTGGACCGGCCCGTGGGCCGGCTCGCCACCCGCGCTAGCCCGAGTGAGGCCGGGACACCCACACCCCCGGCGAGCCCCAGGCTGCCCGTGCTCCGTGCTCCGGCCCGGGAAGGATGCTGGGGGCGACAATCCCCCGCCAGCCAGAGCAGCTGTACGGGAGCTCTCCGTGCCCGACTGCGGGGAGAGCCCGCTCCCACCCGAGACGCTTCCCCTCCCGGAGCCTCAGCGCTCGGTTTGGTCACCGGGAGCGGCGGAGCCGGTGGCAGAGGAGAAAGGGAGAGCTGGGAAGGGAGCAATCCTGCCGGGAAAGGGGGCGAGGCAGGACAAGAAGAAAGGCTGCAGTTTCCTGCCCTGTCTCATAAGGAAATGAACCTGAATAATTAAGAATATATATACTTTCTCCTCATGGAAAAGGAGGGTCGCTTCTGGTTTTATCGTTTGGTAGGGATCAATTAATATTAAATGGCTTCACCAGATGACAGAGCAGGAGCGAGAGGACCCCTTTCTTGATCACCTCTGAGTTCAGTGTTCAAAGCGGGGAGTCAGAAGCCGTGACCGTCCTGTGTTCCGTCCTCCCGGGCCCCCCCCGGGCTCGCTCCCGCCCCCCAGAAGGACCCCAGCCCACTGCGGGACACCCCGGCACCGCGCCAGCCTCGGCCGGGGGATCATCAAGGGTGAACCCCGCCTTCGCAATGAGGCCTTGCTAGGAAGGAGAGGTCTGTGAGGTTTTCAAACGGTTCCGACAAGTCTAAAAAGTCCGTGTGCCTGGGGAGGGCTGTTGCTTCCCGGCCTAATGAATCCGGCGGGCCGGAGCTGCTATTTTCGAGTCCTCCTGGAAGGCTGGATCGGTCATAATCATCCTCCTACTGATCTGTGCGCTCCTCTTCCATTAGCACAGACCTGTCGAAATCCATGTGTGGGCCTGATTTCTCCACCGTTTCTGATGATGATTTTCTTGCCGATTACTAACTTCAGCCCGTTAGAGGTAACGTTGGAAAACTGCGTTATTAGCTAGCCTTAAGGTAATTAGTACTTCCCCCTGCCACTGCTTCTATTGTACAACGCAGCATGTAAAAGCCGAGTGTCAGCCCCGCGCATCTAATATTCCTCCTACAAAGACCACTCATAGATAATGAGTCAAGAGCCCTAAACGGAGTCCAAGTAAAGGACACTTATCAGAAGTCTCTCTTTGAGGGCAGTAATTAATTGCGTCCTCGAAAAACATTAAGTGCTCCTTCGAAGCGACTTACTGGCTCTCTTAGAGAGAGCCTGTCTTTACCGGAGAATTCACAGGAGCTTTTCCAGACGAGTTTTGCCTATTGTTGTTAAAACATGCACATATACACGCACACACCCCCGCACCACAGTGCAGCGGCTTCGCCTTGCTTTGGTAAACATTGTTTAAACAAACACCCTGCCTCGGCTGCTGCAGCCAGGGCTGCTCACAGCTTTAATAAAAGCACAGGGAAGACCAGAACCCGCGTCCAAGACTGCTGCTTAATCCAATGAAGGCAATTTCCGAGGATAATTGCGAACATGTTTTAATGCATATGCATGAAAAAGGATTTTTTTCCGAGAGACCGACTTTACATGCTTATGTAATTGATTGAGGCGCTGACCCGCTATTCAAAATGTTATTTGAGAACCATCAGAATGCGTAAACTTGCAAATTGCCCAGCTTGTATCTGAATTAATACCTCATTCATCATCATTATGGGTTGATAAGTTAATTTAACCATTTCATTCTGCCTTAATGAGCTATAGTTAAATTAATGCCACATAATATATGAAAGTAACATTTAAATAGAAGCACTGGGCTGAGACAAACAGAGGCTGCTGCTATTTGGGCTGGAATAACGTGACATAAATCTTTTCTTCATTACAGGAGCCAGTCTGTTCTACCAGCAGTTATGAAGTATTTATTCATTCACTTTCTTTTCCGAA
>VZRU01017577.1:44728-47228 GCA_013398155.1 Pedionomus torquatus | reverse complement strand
TGACTCTTGCATTTTTCCATCGAAATATCGATTTTACGGCCGATCTGTAAATATACGAACAGTTGGGCTGAGCGTGAGCGCCGGGGGGAGAGGGCAGCAGAAGGAGCTGTGACAGTCCCTGCCGCGTCTGCAGGTTCTCTCTGCCGAGGAGCGGCCGCAGCATCATTTTTGCCTGACAAATGGAGAGAGCGCTCCGCGCTAAAGAGAGAGAGGGGAAAAAAAAAAAAAAAAAAAAGCCCCGGGATTTTGGGGATTTTGTTGGGTGCCTTCTCGACACTAGATTAAAGGCGCACCTTTTCCAGACTGAAAGACTATTAATATTTTCTCCACGACATGGGAACCCCAGGCGCTGACAAAAGCGTAAAAAGCGGACGAAATAATTTTTCTCCGTTGTTTTTTCTTACAGAACATCTCTGTAATATTTGTAAACACACATCTGTTTAGCCAGCCAATTAATGTTAAACCAATGTTTGGACTTAGCACACATCTGCTATAAACATGAGTAATGCATAGCATTCGCAGTAAAAATACTGATTAGTATGAATTAATCCATCTGATATGTGTATTAAAAGGCATTTAAATATGTTGTTTTAAGAAGTTCTCATAACCCTGGATGCCATATTTAAAAACAAACATCAGTACGCAATGTTTTGCAGCCTCTTAAACAAATAATCTCGCTTTGATTTAAATAACATTTATTTTACATGACCAAACACAATAAATAACGTAATATACAAAGCTTTATAATTATTGCACATTTGTAAAATATTTTACAGTGAGTTCGTACAGCCAGCAATATTTAAAGCACAAATACTTTATTTACAGTTTCATATAATAACCAGGTCCAACGGACCTAACATAAAACGAATTTATGTTAATTTTACCAACCAGCGTCCTCATCGATCATTTAATAGACGTATATCTATATTTTGGAAAAATGTAAACATTATTGCCCAAATCGTCGTATATACATCCCAAACTTGTGTGATCATTACCAACGATTCCAACGACCGAAAAGGTTAAGCTGGTAAAAGAGTGCTACGTTTTGGTCTATTTTCTTTAGCCTTAAATTATATATTAATAAAAAAATTTCAATGTAAACTCAGTGAACAACAGCTGGTATAATCAATGTTTTTACATAAGTAGTCTTCCTATTCCTTCTTTACGAAATGAGAAAATCGTGGATTAGGTGTCTTCTACCGTGTTGTAAAGTTCTTTACCCAGAAAATGTACACGTCTTGTCAGGAATCCGCTCCAGAAGCCCGGGGATGTTTCTCCTTCGCCCTTCCCTACCCCCGCCCAGGAAATCTGTCCCGTTGGACAAAAAACCCTACGATTTATGTTCACTGAACAAAACGGCATAGCCTTTAAAATAATTTCCTGAAAATTCGTTATTAGAATATGAAAAAATCCAGTGTGTTAAATATTTCAGGACACTTATTCGAAATATATAATAGAGGCTTTTTTCTTTTCTTTTCCTTTTTTTTTTTTTTTTTCTTCCCGTGCTAGTGTACGTGTGTATGTGTATTCACATTCACACAGGGCCTAAACAAGCAATAGCAAGTTAGATGAGGGCTTCAACTCTTCAGAAAAATCTCATTATGTGAAGAGTGAAGTGGCTCTGTAGGGAGCATTATGGAAATATCTGGGTTTGATTTAATGAGGCTCTTCACATTGGTGGAATATCAACTTAACAGAGAAAAGTCTACCCGGGGCGTCCAAGTTACCAAAATGAAAATTGGCAATTGAGATGATAAGAAAGTGGCTTTCGTGTGCGAAATCACTTCAGGTAACAGAGATAACATTAAATAACATACATTCTATGCACCAAGAACAATGTTTTATGTACCAAGTCTCTTATCTGTCTCTTCTAATGACTTCCCTTAGCGGGTTGTTAGTACTTGACAGCAGGTCTCTGTGCGGGGAACTTTTTTCCAATTCCACATTCAAAGGAGGTCCATCAGAGAACATGATTGGCAATTTTCGTCATAATCTGCACATTATTAGCATCAAAATTGACATGGCAGTAACACTGGTGGTTTTTGATGTGCCTTTCTTCAAGTTCAAGGAAGTCCCTCCAGTAGCAGTGGTTTGGTATAGCAGGTCTCAGTTACCCAGTGGTGGCTTTTCAGAGGCAAAGGCGCGATGGAGATGCGTAAGAAATAAATCCAAGATCCGTTTTACCGAGAAGAGAGAAAGATACTAAGAAAAATAATTAAATTTAGAAAAGCGTCCGGAAGGCAAGTGCCTCAGGACGACAGCGTACATCTAGAGAGATTCAAGTATTTCCCAGATACCGTGGATTATGGTAGTTAGAAAGCATGAGCTTAAAAAATGCCTCTCCCCATCCTGTCAATCTCACACTCCCCTTCCCGTCACTGGCCCGGCCACGGCAGCCTCATTAGTTACCGCTTGTCGTTACAGAATTACGCGAGACATTGCCCATTTAGTCGAACTCATACCGAAATAATAATAATTAGGGAAAAAAAAAAAAAAAAAA
>VZRU01017575.1:20128-30788 GCA_013398155.1 Pedionomus torquatus | reverse complement strand
AAAAAACATCACTAAACCATGTCTCTAAGCATTATATCATTATTTAAATTCCTCCAGGGATGGTCCCTCAACCATCTCATTAGGCAGTTCATTCCAATGCTTAATAACACTTTCAATGAAGAAATTTTTCCAAATATCCAATCTGAATCTTCTCTAGCACGACTTGAAGCCATTTCCTCTTGTCCTATCTCCCCTGGCTGGGGAAACCAACACCCACCTCACTAAAATCTCCTTTCAGGTACCTATAGAGAGGGATAAGGTCTCCCCTCAGCCTCCTTCTCTCTAGGCTGAACAACCCCAGATCCCTCAACGTCTCCTCATACCAGGCCACTCATCAGCTTCTTGCCCTTCTCTGGACCCACTCCAGTACCTCAATATCTCTGTTGTGGTAAGGGCCCCAGAGCTGTACGCAGTATTCAAGGTGGGTCCTCACCAGTGCCAAGTAGTGGGGGACGATGATCACTTCCTGAGTCCTACTCACAACACTGTTCCTGATACAGGCCAGAATGCTGTTGACCTTCTTGGCCACCTGCATCATGGCCATATCAGATATTCTGCTAATAGAAAGATTAAAGGGAAGTATGGGCCACATTTGCATGATGCCCATGTCTTCTGACCTTCTCTGACAAATACTGTCCTTTGCAGAAATCTGACATGGAAACATTAAACAATTCTTACTTTCTTTCAGCATTTAGCAGCTATTAATGTTTTGACACAAAATGTCTGTAATACTTGTATGAAGATACATAGTAAGGGATGATCTTCAAATGTCCCTAAAAGGATAAACCTCATCTTGCTCTGAATGTTGTCAACATGAACTTGGTTAAACAAGGCAATTTTAGATGCGTGTAGAGGCAAAATCACAGCTTCTTTCTGAGAAAGTCCAATAGCAGCTGAGCAAAGAGCATGATGAAAACATCTTTCAGTTGGTTTAGGACCTAAATAATAGTCTTAATAGAAATAATTTTATTTTTATGACTGTTTGTAAATTTTTCAAACAACATAAATCGAATCAGGGTAGATTTTAAAGAGTCAAGTAGTTCAGTGCAGGGAATAATCTTAAATAGAACATTAAATACTAAGCTAGCCAAAAGAAAAAAGAAAGGAAAAAGAAGGAGGAAAAAAGTGTCAATTAATTTTGCCACAAAATGTTAATAAAACTATAAAATCTGTACCTTTAAGTATCTTCTTAGTACTGTCATGACACATGATTCTCTGTATGAATAGAGTAGCTTTCAAAGTATCTTTGAAGATTTGGAGAGTCATGATGTATTTGTAATAATGATATTTATTAAAAATAAAAACTAAGTATTGGGTTGGTTTTATTTTTCCTCTGGCACAGAACATACACACGAAACAGATTATCAGATTTCTCTGTAGACATTCATTGAAAACTGAAAAAAACACAAAAAGCCCATCAATGTACTGGAAAATTCATAGCATTATCATGAAAACTGGAAGACTATAGTGATATTTCAGAATGTGATGTAGTTTCTGACAACAAACTTATGCATTCAGCAGATTATTAATCAATGGTCTGAACCGTTTACTCAAAAATAATTAATTTCATTGTCTAGTGGAAGGTGTCCCTGCCTGTGGCAAAGAGGCCAGACCTAGATGATCTCCAACCCAAAGCATTCTATGATTCTATGATTTTAGTATGTTTTTATTGTGTATTTACAATATAGTCTAGTAAACCTTCATCCCTGAAAATACTGCAACCTACTCTACACTCAGGTACTTACAACTTTTTAATTAACTTTCAACTAGCAAAGCTTTACATTCATAAGAGAAATTCTTTTGTGAACATAACAGGAAGAGAAATTTCATTTTTACACTTCATTGGAAATACAACCTTTTTCAATTTTTTGTTCAGCTTGAGTAGATGAATTGGATCCTACCTCCCTCAGCCAAAAAGGGAGACAGAAAGAATGTCAGGTAGCGAATACAATTACCCAGCAAATTTAAATTTCAAACACTTGTCTTAAAGTGTCTCATGTCACCAATAAATTGAAAATCTAGCCATACCGGAATTCTTTAATTAATTTGATTACTGAAGACATTTGAGGAACACCAAGAAGGTCTTGTAGCCCTTCCCCTTATCTGTAGTAGTAAAACATAGGCTAGAAACAATTCTATAGTATTTGTCTCAGAGAGGATTTCCATTGGTAAAAGAAAATTGTGTGTTATGATGTACATATCAAACTTGTCTTCATTACAAGATCCAACAAAATGCTAAGGTAACAATTGACAATTAGCTGTCTGTAGAGGCTGTTAATACAAATCTATGACTTAGCAAAAACTTTTGTAAGGCACCTAACTTTCGGGCTGGAAGGACTCTGGAAGTCATCTATTTCTTATTTACAATTATTGAGCACGATTTATCTGAAAGGCTGGAGAAGCTCAGACTTTAGCATTTGATAGCATTTTCCATTGAAACTCTGAGTTATTACAGCAGCTCAGTGTTGGAAGATGACTTTCTACTATACTGTTTCTGTGTGTTGCATAATTTGTCCTTTGAATAAAAGTCATAAATGAGTTCCAGATTTAGGCCTGCTCTTGCTGACTGTTTGTTTGGATCAAGAGATCACTGAATCATACTCTTAGTTTTACAGATGGATAAATAAACCAAGGTCAGACCATGTGGTTCTTGCTTTTAGGAGATGTAATTTCCTAGCTATTTTTGAAAGAAGTAACATCTTACAGACAGACTCTAGCCTGCATTAAGAAAGGATTTAAAGCAATCTTTCATCCTCAGCATCTCCTCTTTGGCTAGCTGTAGCTAGCTTTATCCTGAACAGGTTTCTGATAATTCTTCACTCAATGAATTGTTTCTTCTTGGTGTTATTGAAACCTGCCTAATTGTCCAAATTTTCTGCATTGCCAGTATGCCTCTCCCAGTGTTTGGGATTGCCTCTTGAGGTCCCAGAATCTAACTACTAGAAGGTGTGACATACAGAGCAAATCTTACATATTTTCCTTTACTGTAACAGGAATTTTACATTAATTGTTGCTGATTGGTTGAGTGTTCACCCTATTAGAAAAAGTAGTTAGTTTAAAGGTAAGAAATAGTTTGAGATCATGCTGTATTCTCAATACAGCTATATCCCAGGAAAAATTGCACCTATCACTTTGGATTTGAAAAGAGTAGTATGGAATACATGGTAAGAAGAAACAGTGTCAATAGAAAAGGGAGTGAGATAACTTGCATGTATAAATAGCACAAAATCTTTATAATTAAGCAATATTTGTTCATTACAGTGGGCGTATTTCTTTACCACTTGTAAAGTGTATTTTCCATTCTTCTGGTAGCCTTAAAGTCTTTTATCTGCTAAGAGGTCTTACTTAAATTCACTGCCATAATTATTACACAGCCACTACACATGTATTAATGTGCAGGGTACTATTTCTATAGTGTATTCTGCAAAATAAGCTCCACTGCTTTTTGATAGCAAGACTCGCGATGATACAGGCTTATACTGACTTCACCTGCACCATGCCTAGACTAAAATGGAGGAAGAACAGATGAACGTTTATTTTAAACCATTAACTATTGTATGGAACAGCAGAACCACCTTTTTAATTACCTTTTCAACATTGTTATTCTGACTTTAAAGAAGTGCAACTTGCTGGCTAGCTTCCATAAAAAACACGGAAACAAATCAGAGGAATATTAATTTCTGAGAAACCTTAGTAAGTAGAAGTGAACTACACAGTTCACAAAGAAGATTAAGGATTGCTTTTCTTTATCCTTTTCTACTTCTGAAATTCCATGATTGCGGTGAGAGAAGTGATAGCTCTAGGTATCCCCAGAGAATACTTCCATTTTTTTCAATCATGTAAATTTCATTTGTTCAGACAGCTATAATGAGAGAGAGGTAGCTTACAACAATTTACATTTCAATCTCCCAAATGCATGTGAAGTGGAAAACATCTCTGTGACAATAAAATTTTATTAGCTGAGCTAAGTGTAATTTACAGTTAATATATGAAAAACTTCTCAGTTCACTTCATTCTGTCTGATAAGGCAGAAAGAGCAATATATTAACATAATGGATCTGTGAAGTTGTTAACACTGTTTACTTAACATTTTGTTTATTACATGTGGAATTTTAGTTTGAGTTTTTTTCAAGGAAAGTGACATCAACAATTGACAGTTATTGATTTGGCAGCAAGGGAATTCAAGTATTTTTGCCTAAAAGAAAATCAAAGTCCAATTAAACTTGAATTAATAGCTGAACTGACAGAATGCTGGATGAAAATGGCTGATACTTTTGTAGGCCATACTTCAGTGTGATGCAATCAGATTGCTTGCAGTCCAAAGAGAATATCTTCTATTTTCACTTTGTTCTTCACAGACACTAGTTAGTAGGTACCTATCCTGAACATAAACCTTCTTTTAAACTATCCAACATGATCAAGAGTATTAAATGGTACAACATGGCTGAATTCCTATATTTCTCAAGGAAAACCAAAATGATAATCTGAAAGCTCATCTTCAACTCTCTTGAAAAGGAACAGTTTCCACAGATAAGATGATTTTCATTTATATAATAATAGCAACAACTTAATAATTAAGTTTGCCTTGCAATGTTGACAAGGGTCATTAAATTACAACAGTTCTATAAAAAGAATATACACTTATGCCATGAATATGGCCCACGAAAATTGAACTTTCTGAGTCGTTGTGCAATTTAGGTCCCTGCATATATTCAGACATTCTCTGCTTACTACACTGTTGTACTGGTTCAGCAAAATCAATGGAGAAAATGACAGGAGCTAATGCAGAAATAGCTGAACTCACCACAAAAGCAAGACATTTGCCTATACTTAAATAGTAGTATGCAGCATAGGTTTAAAATCCTTAAATTCAGAAGAGCTTGAAAGACAGAGGATTGAGAGGATGGTATAGTAGTATGGGATGTTATAGTAGTATAGGATGGTATAGATAGTACTAGGATGGTTTCTAGCACTTTTCCTAAATTAAATGTTAAATTGCATCTGACTGGGAACAATCAATTACAGCATAAATTGTGATTTAAAAGTAATGGTGCCTACTGCTATTAGTCAGTGCATTTTATGTTGCTTGGGATAGCAGTACTTTTATAAATGCAACAGAAAATGGATAAAGATTCCCCGAATGTTAGAGCAATTTTATTATGACAGTTGTTCTTCATGCATTTCTATCATTACAGGCACTCACATGACAGTTTTGCTTGTACAGTCTATAAGCATGAATTGTGGGATCTTTATACCACTTGTTTACACACAATCAGCACAGACTGTGGACCTGTCAGTGGCCCTAAAAGACTATATTTCTTGTAAATATATTTGCATTTATATCCCCAAATGTTGATTTATATAATAAAATTGAATGTTTTAGGGTTAAATAAATACATGCCAGGAGTTATTGTAAATATTACAAACCCATTTTATATATCTAAAACTGCGGTAGTCCATGGAAGCAGTAATAAGTGCAATAAATATTAGAGAACCAAATAATGGTTCATATTAGAAGGGCCCTTAAAGACTATCAACTTCCAACCCCCGTCATGAGCAGGGACACCTCCCACTAGACCAGGTTGCTCAAAGCACCATCCAGCTTGGTCTGGAATGCTTCCAGGGATGGGGCACCCACAACTTCTCTGGGCAACCTGTTCCAGTGTCTCACCACCCTCACAGTAAAGAATTTCTTCCTGATATATAATCTAAATTTCCCCTCTTCCAGTTTAAAACCATTACCCTATCACTATACCCCCTCATCAGCAGTCCCTCCTCATCTCTCCTGCAGGTCCCCTGGAAGGCTGCTATAAGGTCTCCCTGAAACCTCCTCTTCTCTGAGCTGAACAGCCCCAACTCTCTCGGCTTGCTTTCATAGGAGACGTGCTCCATCCCTCTTATCATCTTTGTGACCCTCCTCTAGACCCCCTCCAATGGGTCTGTGTTCATCTTATGTCTGGGGTACCAGAGCTGGATGCAATACTACAGATGGGTCCTCACCAGAGCAGAGCAGAAGGGCAGAATCAACTTCCCTCAATCTGCTAGCCACAATTCTTTGGATACAGCCCAGGATGCAGTTGGCTTTCTGGGCTGCCAGTGCACATTGCTGGCTCATGTTCAGCTTCTCATCCACCAACATCTCCAAGTCCTTCTCCACAGGGCTGCTATCAATGAATTCTCTGCCCAGCCATTCTTTGTTCCTGGGATTGATGTGAGCCACGTGCAGGATCTTGCACTTTGCCTTGTTGAACTTCATGAGGTCAGCATGGCCCTGCCACCCAAGCCTGTCCAGGTCCCTCTGGATGGAATGCCTTCCCTCCATGATGACCGCACCATACAGCTCAGTGTCATCAGCAAACTTGTTGAGGGTGCATTAAATCCCTTTATGCACGCCTCCAACAAAGATGTCAAACAACACTAGTCTCAGAACTGACCACTAAGGAATGTCACTCATCACTGGTCACCACTTGGACACTGAGCCATTGACTGCAATCCTGTGAGTGCAGCTATCTAACAAGTTCCTTATCTGCAAGTGGTCCATCCATCAAATCTATGCTTTTCCAATTTAGAGATCAGGATGCCATATTTTTATAATTTTGGGGTTTTAATCTAGATTTTCCTTTCAAAAATTATTTTTCTTTTTTTTTTTTTTTCCCCTTCTTTTTCTCAGAACCCCAACTTGAAAGAGTGTGGTATTTGCCTCTACAATGTCCAGAGAGAGAGATTTTCTGCAAAGTTTGGGAACTAGGGTAAGAATTTGAACTCGAAAATGTCTCTTTGGAGATCCACCTCCCATAAAAAGTGCACATATGTAGTATACAGGGAATAATCTGTAACAGTAAACCAGGATGTCATTCCTGGAGCCACTGCCTCTAAATATATTGTTTTCCTTTTCTCTGAATAGTGAGCTTATTTGTTGCAATCCTCCCTGGTGGACGCAATGGAGGTGGGAAGCAGCAAAGGTATGCAGTTAATGGCAAGCTACCTGTTCTGTGAAGTATATGTTATCAGTTTAAAAATGTCTCATATACATGTGGCTTATCCTACTCTCACACGCTGGCAAAAATAAGTGTTTGGATTTGTAGACAAAGTCATAAAGTACCAGTACCAATGACTCAGCTTGAGGGAACCACTGAAAAATTAGACAACCAATGCAGGAACTCCGGCATCATTGGTATATTTATATGATATTAACAGCTGATACTATCAATGAGAAATGACTAATGACTGTATTTGTGCCTGAAAAAAAAAAAAAAGATGTTTGCAAAGTGCTTCACCTGATGCAAGAAATGGGTTGTTGTGTCTATTCTAGGATCTGTTTCTGCACTATTGCTATACTTTTGTCTGCAGGCAGATACATCGAGTTCTGTATTCACTATGCCTTTATGACAAGTTTTATTACATGTTTTCACCAAAAACTGTAAGAAATAAGATATAAAGCATAAGCATCACAAACAAGCTCACAAAAAGATCAAATGATGATTTGTTGTTGAGCAATCACTCTCACAAACTTGGAAGAAAACTATATTATATTCACCACCTGTTTGATCAGATCACCTTTCTTCTACATTTTCCATTCTGTTGGAAGTACAAATAGAATTTTGTGGATCAAGAAGTAAATTGCTGCATGAATGTCCTTATGGACATTAATACATGTTAAAAACAGCCATCACTGCATGTTAATTAAAAGTTCCCATATTCAGCTTCAAGAGTTTTACCTTCTGATCTTTGCTCAAATGCAATGTGGAAATAAAGGTTTACATTTGTGTAATAGTAGTTTCCAAAATATTAATTCACAAGCTAAAATTTTAGGTAAGAGTTGTAAAAGTATTCTGAGCATCAATAATTTCTGTTACTACTCTGTACTACTTAATACCTCTGATAATAACAAAACTATTTTTTTGCATGACGTTACTTTTAAAAGAGACTTCTGAGAAAGATGTAGATATATGTAATGATTATAGAACTTATATATTCTTTCTGGTGTAGAGAAAAATACTACTGACTAGTTATTTCTGCAGAGACCAGCAATTTCCAATTCAAGATAAATATTTATCAGATCAGACAATAACACTGGCATACTTGCATTTGATTGTAGTTAATGGGACTTGCCAAATAAATGTTTGTTATGTATAAGATGAGATTTATTCCGGTTGGTTTTTTTTAAGACACCGATAAATCATATTGTAGAATTTAACAAGCATTACAGTGGTTAATTTCTAACTTTGCATAGAGAGTTTGTATCATTTATGAGTGGAAAGGTATACATCTTAAAGAAACTTGACACGCTCCTTCTCTTTGAAATCCAACACCCAATGTAAAACAAGTTGAAGAGATGGAGCATGACTATTTCTGGAGAATGCAAAACAATCTAAGCAAGGCTGTTAAGCTAGCAGGATCTGTGAGTCTGACAAAGTGTTTCAAGGACAAAAAGCTCAAGAAGGAGTACACAAAGCAAGAAGTTAATAAAGGAGTTATGGCAACAGGAGGAGTGAGGAATATGAATATGTAAGAAAGTACAAGAGACAGAGTGGTTATAAACTGGAAAAAGATCACTTGTTGGAAAACTTCAGCATGAGAAAGAATGAGGAACTGACAATCAAGACTCCTGGAAGTGGGACACTTTCAGAACACTTGCAATAGAGCAAAAAAAGCATCTCAACAAACAATACTGGAGCAGACCAAAGCAAACTATGTAGAAATGTGAGTACTAAGATTGAGCTTACTATTAGGTCAGGTTTTTCTTTTCCATTCATAAGTGCTGACAATTAGCTGGAGCATATTTCTTTTTCAACACAGCAAACTTCAGAATTTTTTAGAATAATGCTCTGATGTCAGAATGTATGAGAAAACAGAGACAATTTTACTCATTCTCAATTTTTGCAATGTTCTTATTATTCTAACTGGAAACTCATTTTTGACAACCCAGGAGGTGTTCTTTCCTTCAGTTCCAAGCTGTTCAGAGTGAGTATAAGCAGGAATTTGGAACTTTTTGAACAACAGAAGGTTTCCAGCTGGTAGTTAATAGATTCTCAGCCAAAACAGGAAGAATACTGAAAAGCCAAAGTTTGGAGGAATGCATATTAGTACAGCATGTATTACCCATATGTTTGCACATACAAAGATCCATGTATACTCATTCACTCAGTCAATATTAACTTTATGTAAATGAAAACAAGATTTTGTAATAAGAACAGAATGGTCTGTGATATGACAACTATCACTAAACATACCCACTTCATGAGTTACTCTCCATTTCAAAATAAAATTCAGTATACCGAAGACCAAAATGAGTGGGCAATTTAGAACTTTTACTGTACACTACTATGATGTGCTGGAACAAGAAAAATCTTGAGCAAAATTTTCCTCTGTTGGACAGCTGCATTCTTTGGATTACGTGATCCCTATTTGACTGGCAATGTTACACATCAATTACAGATTAACAGTTACAAAAAACATATGGTATTTTATACCTTGTGTATTTCCTTCGATATTTGTTACACTTAATTAAAGAGGGAACTTCTTCCTTACTTGTCGCATAAATAATCATGTGCTATTTGCAGCCCACACAAAACCCCATGTAAGGCAAGAGCTTTCCACGTGTGCAAGAGCTGAATCTGAGCAAAAGTTTAGAAACACAGTCAATATTTAACAGTTTCACATTCACACAACTTTATATTTTGTTGAAGTTTTTTAAACTGTCAGTGACTTCTTCATTGACATACCAGCCCATGATTGTTACTCCTTCAAGATATATGTTTTATTGACTAAAATTCTTTTCAAAAAATTAAATACAATTTTAAATAAATTATTATTGACTAAAAATTATTGCTGTTTTCCAGAAGTCACTGACTTCTACAGATTCTTCTTCTTTCTTCTTTGGAAAGAAAATAAACTCCCCAAACCCCCTGTTGGTAGACATACAGAGAGTGGAGTCATATTGCATTGGCTATCTAAGTAGAGTTCTCAATTGATTTTTGTAAGAGCTTTTTTGGCTAGTTGCTATGGCAATTGGAATTCTGTTTTTTGTTAATACAATAAAAATTCACTTCACCAACATGATAGAAAGTTACTAATACTAGATGACTTTTATCACATTAGTACCTTTCTCATGGCATTACAAACTCAATAGAGGACAGAAAAGTCACTGATCCTGTGGCAAAGTCCCTAATAGAAAGTAGCAGTTATTGGTGTGATATAAAATATGTATTATTTTATAGGACATCAAGCTTCATTTGTTATAACATTACCTGGTTTTGGAAGATTGTTGCTGGTCCAAATATAAACAGCTGATTTTTTGTTGAAGAAATTAGTTGTAGGTGGTTTTGTTTACAAATTCTTTTAAAGTTAAAATACATAAAAAATTCATACAGTAATATTATACGTGTTTGTTTGGTGTGTTTTTTGATATTTTTTTTTTTTTAATTTACGAACTTTATTCTAATAAGATATAATACAAATAGAATTTGGGTGGAGAATGACTGGATAGCAGCCCCGAGGAGAAGGATTTGGGAGTGTTTGTGGATGAGAAGCTCAACATGAGCCGGCAGTGCACATTGGCATCCCAGAAAGCCAATCACATCCTGGGCTGCATCAAAAGAAGCGTGACCAGTAGGTCGTGGGAGGTGATTCTCCCCCTCTACTCTGCACTTGTAAGACC
>VZRU01017575.1:0-13672 GCA_013398155.1 Pedionomus torquatus | reverse complement strand
ACTACACTTCCTGACAAAGAGTCCCTCTCCAGCTCTCCTGTAGGCTCCCTTCAGATACTGGAAGGCTGCAATGAGGTCTCCCGAGTGCCTTCCCTTCTCCAGGCTGAACAGCCCCAGCTCTCTCAGCACGTCCTCATAGGAGAGGTGCTCCAAGCCTCTAATCATCATTGTGGCCCTCCACTGGACCCATTCCAACAAGTCCATGTCCTTTTTATGTTGAGGACTCCAGAGCTGGACACAGGTGGGGTCTCACAAGGGCAGAGTAGAGGGGGAGAATCACCTCCTGAGACCTACTGGTCATGCTTCTTTTGATGCAGCCCATGGGCTGACAGAAAATGAAAAGCCATCAAGACTGAAACTATAATTTCTTTGGCTCATTTTTTCTCCAAGTCTTTCTGAAGTACAATGCCTGCATGAGGTGACTATACAAACTATAAAAGTGTCTTGAAAATCATATATTTATAACTGATAGGTATAAGAGTCATAATATCTTGTCTGATAATCTTGAACTACTTGATTATAAGAACATCAAGCTTCATTTTACAGGAACTGTTGTTTCTGTGAGCGAAAAGCCTAATATATTTTTAAGACACAGATTTTGTGTGCTTCTATCTTATAACTGCAGTAATTACTTCTCCAAACTGAAGAGAAAATAAAATTTAAAAAAAAAAAAAAGATTTGAACATCAAATTCTAAAAATCATATTCTGCAAATATTCAATACATTACTCATTCCATGGTATTATTATACATAATTTATGTTTGACACAATGGTAATTAAGTACATCATGCAATGTACTAAGTGCCAGTAATAATATTTGATTGCAATTTAAGGATAATTTGAACAAATAGCATAACTACATGATGCACCATAATTACAAAATAGGAGAACATGGTGATGTAAAATAAGAACTGTCAGAGAACTTCACCTTCCTGTAAATTAGCTCTTCTATGAGTTCAGTTTTCAATTCCTTTATATTTAAATCCTTATTTGCACACCTGCTTCGAATAGGGCCTGGAAGCTGCAGCAAAAACAGAGAAATCAATGAAAATATTGGCATTGATCGTAATGCTTTTTCTCTCCAGCTCCAGTTTTGGTGATTCACAAATCTTCTTTTAAATATGCCATGCATTTTCATCATATGTATGAACACAAGTATGCATGTAAAGCTGAAGAAATATATACAACTATAGTTCTGCATAGAACTATAGAATTTCACAAATCTTACTAAACATGTTATCTTTCTGTGTTTCCTTGTGGTTATTTATGTACTTATATTAATCTAACAGAAGAGAAAGGAACGCTTCATTGATGTATGCACAGGGTAACTAGTTTAATGCGCTAGTATAAGTAAGATTTCATCTTTCTCATCATGTTTGCAGGTATGTAATAAACACATGTGTTTTGTGCATGTATAGTGTTTGAACACAGAATATATATGTGTGTAAAAATGTATCGTACATATTTATGTTCATATATAGGTATACTCTAATAAATAAACTATTTGGCTATGCAAACAATGGTGTTAAAAGGATTCTTATAAGGGACTGTTTCAAAGACATTCCAAGACAGGAAGCTCACTACTGAGACAAGAATCATTCCTATTTCTGGTCAGGTGGTATTCTAGGTTTATATTTAATGCAGAGTTATATGAGCTAGGATAAGTTGATCTACAATAATCTTCATCACAGTGAACTTTTTCCCTGTTTCACACTAATTACATGCCATTAATGTCAATAGGACAAGTACTGAAGCTGCTGGAGTACATCTGAAGTATCCAACTCACTTAGATGAGACAGGCTCAAGATTGTATTTGAGTTGCAGGCAGTCTGTTGTTTCATGTTGTCTGGGTTTTAATACATGCAATTTATAACATAGCTGAGGAGCTACTGTGGATGCCAAATCTGACTGGTCCCCCCATAGACCTTAAATAAGCAAACAAGTCATAGTTCTGTGACCTATAATATATTTAATTACTCAATGTGCCATTTGATAAACGTGGGAAAATCTAATCAAAACCATTTTGTCACAAATAATGAAGAGTTTGAAATATCCAGTTACAGTTAATTTCTTCTTTTCTTCAATGTTGAACTTTTCTGTTTTCCTCCTTTAGATAAATTTGAAGAGCTTTGAGTCAAAAACGTCTCCAAAGGAAACAGTAGTTTTTAATGTAAAATTTCATCATCAAGGAATGGGCTCTAATTTTTCATTTTTTCTGAACACAAAAACATTATTCTCTTAACATGAAGGTTCTATCTTTTATATTTCTGAGGGGAAAAAAAAAATAAAAAGAACTTTAATATAGCCCAATTCATCAAACTGATTCTTTTTTGCTCTAGGTTATTTCTCATTGATATTCCCTTTGGTTGCTAAGAGTTTTTAAATTAGTATTTCATACATCTATGTACCACAAATTATTTAACTAGCTATTACCTTTGATTTGTATTCATTAGTTTTTCATATGATTTTATCATTGCTCAGCATTATTATACCCATAAGGGAATGACTTATATTGCCATAGCTACAGAGATAGAATTATTTCATTTTGAAATCAGTATCTTTTCTGTTCATAATCAGCTGAAGAACCAAAGTGTCATTATAAATGAGTTGTTCTTATTTATCTATGTACCTCTTCTCTGGAATGCTTTTTATTCTTTTACAGCGACAAAGTCCAGCTTTGCCCTGTTTTTTAACCAACACAGATGATTCCCAACCTGTACTAAAGGCATCTAATGCTACTTCTAGAATAAAGAAAACTGTAAACTGTTAGCAAAAACAGGAGATTTATGTCTTGATTAAATTACAGGAGCTTCCAAACTCCAGGCACTAATAATGACAGTTTTCTTTCAGCCTGCATATTCCTCCTTTTTCTCACTTTTTGGAAGTCATTAAAAGCTGGTTTTCTCTACAGAAAGCATAACACTCCTACAAAGGGAAAGTACAAGCCTACCATTTGTAATATCAATTGTTCAGCAGATGTCAGTGAAATGTTTGTTTTATGAGTTTTTATCATTAAAACATTTCCTTTTATGAATATCAAGTTACTCCTCTCTTTGTTCCAGTACCAAGTACAAGACAGTATGAAGTCTTCTTATAAGCTTTATACTAAGTAGTTCTAAATATATAAACTAGTACTTTAAGAACCTAACTTTCTAAAAATTAATGTGACTGATATTCTATATGTACAAACTCCACATTTTCTCATACAAAATCTAGTTGCTACTAAGGCCTTGCAAATGCTTATATTAGTTTGAGCACATAATTTGTTCCACACGTTCTCCAAACACTTCAGAAGAGACCAAAAGCCTCAATGAACATTTAAAGTAGGATGTAGGGTGTATTTTGGGGCATTGGCATTGCCTACTAAATTGGTAGGAAATGAGGTACTAACATTGAACTTTTGGTGGGTGACATGTTGATGCAGGTTTTGTAACTTACTGAGTAGCTGTAGTGTAGATGGCTAGTACTTGGCAAGAATTTATGAATAATCCTTAACCTGTCTGTCCCACAAAATTTCATTTTCCAGGCCAAGATGCACCTCTTAAGGTCATCTAGTTTTCAGAGGATATATGTAAAAAACTTCAGCTATGATAATGACTCCATTACTCTGCTGCTTTATGACTCATTATTTTGCTATGGAAACATTTTAAATATATTCATTAAAAACTGTAATCTACTTGGCTGAACTTAGGCAACATATTTACACCAATGTATTGGAAATGTACAATTTTTCCCTGTGTAAAAATATGTGAATTCAATAGCTTATTACACAAAGATACACAAAATACTTGCCTTTAGGGTACAACACTCTATCGTTTAAAGCAGTAAGAAAAATGAACCACAGAAAATCATATCCTATCCAGTAGCACATTTTTTTATTCCAAACTATCACTACATTTTAAGCTAACATCACAGGAGTAAAATGCTTAAAACAAGGTAAGTAGAAAAAAAATAAAAAACATTGGGTTTTTTTTCTGTATCCCTCGGAATTTCAGCATACAATAGAGAAATTTTTGAATAACATCAAAATTACTCGGGTTTTTTCTTCATTATGTAGCTTTCATTTAAATAGAAGAAAACAAGATTTTCTTTGCCAAAGAGTTAGTATTTCATATTTTTTTTCTGAATTATTCATATGGTTACTGTTGAGAAAAATAATGATTTCTGAGCAGGAAGTTGCAGTAATTTTCTTTAAAATGCATCATCATTACAAAAAAGAAAAGATTTCTTCCTTGCATAATGCCAAAGTGTGAGACTAATTTAAGAGTATATATGCATAGTATTTGATGAGAAAATTCTCTCCTTCAAAAAGATTAACAGAAAACAAGATGTTCAAAATTAGTGGAGCATGTATTTCCAATGTGTGTCCCTGATATTCAAAATATGTACTCTCCTAGCAAATCGTTGAGAGGGCAAAGGGCCAGATGGTTCTTGGGACTGCTCAAACACGTACAGTTGTGAAGAGTAATGCTTTCAGTCAAACTAAATCAGCTCTGTTCTGGTACCTGTTCAGTTCAGCAGAAATCAGAGTTGGTTCCAGAACTAGCAATTGAAACCTGTCTTAGCAAACTTATTCCTCTCATCCATCAGGAGTCCTGTGTTTCCATTCCTGCCAAGGAGCAGAAAGTCATGTTTTCTGCCCAGCCAATTTGCTGCCCCAGGCTTGGTGAGTACTCGTTTGGCAAGACATCCTTGAAGCAATGGGTGATCAGAGAAAACTAAGTTGGGTGAGATTTCCCTTTGCTTTCCTAAACACTCATTATCTTTTGCATGTGAGAGAGAAGGCTCACTTCTCCCCTCAAAAACAGTCATCCTGTCACCTGGAAAATTACTGTGCTGGTTCTTTAACAGCTTCAGGACATAGCACTAGAGGAAGCACATACTAAGAAAATGTCATTAGCTGACTGTCCTGTCCACCAGGGAGAAGAGAACCTTTAAAAAATGGTCTTGTGGTCTATCTTGTAGCAATTTCAAAACAAGCTACCACTTGGGTTTTGTGTTGTTGTTTGTTTTTTAATGAGCTAGATTTTGTGCATTCTAGGACAGGTATGTGAGGATAATCTTTAAAACTGGGACATGTTTTTCACCTCTGGTAAGAAAAACATTAAGTTCAAGCTTCATGAAGTAGCTTCATGAAGTAGTTTCAAGCTTCACACAAAGATTCTGTTTAATAATTATTGGAAATACATTTCTGAGGGGGGGAAGAAAAAAAAAAAGGTGTAACTAGTAGGCTTTATATGGATACTTTTAAGGCAAATATGTACTAAAAGCATTCTTTTGGAGAAAAGACATGTCCTACGGAGAGAACAGGTTCTTTAATGATCAAGTCAGTCCTCTTCTGCAATGTTCATGAATCAGTTGTGGTACTGTTAGGTCTTTCTTATTGTTCTTAATATTTTGTCTTCAATGTTTATTCAGTTTTCTTTTAGGGTGATTCCTTTTTTCTCCATTTCTGTTATTTCAGTTTGACTGATTTACTTTTGACTTTTGTACCTTTTGTACCTAATAACAAAGGAAAAGTTTTTGCTTGATTAATTTGGTTTGTTGCTCCCTCCCCCTCATCAAGCCTTGGAAAAGGCTGATGGGTTTATTTTTCCCTGTGACCTCAGACTAATAAAATAAATATATGGGTTTAACTTCTGTTTTCCATAATGATATTTTAGTTATGACATGAACATATTGTTTTAAGTTTTGAAACTTTTTCCCAGTTCATCTTTCTTTTTTCTTGTTAGTTTTCTAGGATGTTGAGTCAGATCTTTTTAATTAAACATAAATATATCAAAATATCACTAGTGCAGCCTTTCTTCCTTTTCCTCTTTTCCATTTCCAATAGTTGTTTATTAATAGGTTATTAAAATTGTAATTTAAAATTTTGCTTCATAATTCTGATATTTTAACAAAAGAAACATTTGAATTATTGTGTAAGAGATTTATTTTTAAAAAAAAATATCTTTATGCTTTTATTATGACAGAAATCTGTTACTGTATTTTTAATTTCAGACAGATGTTAAAGGCAGTTCTAAACAATTCAATATTTATATAAATATATAAATATTTCTTTTTTTTTCAAAAACTTATTTTTGTTCATTAATATATACTGTGGGAGTGCCAAAGTGGAACACTGATGATCCATGCTTCAATATACTAGATGCTGCAGAAACTTAGGAAAACATTGTTTCTGTCTTAAAGAAGATACTCTTAGTCCTACGTGGACAAGCTGAACCCAGTCCAATTGCATGTTCACATGCTTATAGTAGTCATGACCAGGAGCTAACTTGAAGGAAGGGAATAGAAAGTACAATGTTTTCATCAGAGAGTATGGAATAGGGAAAAAGAGTAACAAGATCACGTGGTTAAACTGAAGAGTTTCACTGTAAGGCCATGAAGGAGTGCTGTGGTCAATTAATCTGAATTTCAGTGTAACTTAAACCATAAATATTTTGTTTTGAAATAATGTTTTTATTATAAAAACACATGGCATCTCTCCCAGGATGGACTATCCACTATTTTTGTTCCAGCAGCTAACCACACTCATTATTGGCTAATTCCACTTTACTTTAACCAAAATGTGTTTACTGTAGAAACTGAGATATTTAGCTCCATTTTTATGTATTGTTTATATCAAAATATATGAGTTCAAAACCTGTTTCATAATTAGTCTGAATTTGCCAACTTCCGTCCACTGGTTCTTGCTGATAGCTAGAATGAAGAGTCCATTTCAAAAAGTAGTTCTTCTCATGAGTTCAGGGACAGTGATCAAGTTGCTCTTTGGTATATTAAGCAAATGAACCTATTAGAGTCTTTCATTATGAGATATATACTCACAATCTTCTACTTCTTCTACACAATTCTTCTCTGAACTCCCTTAAAATTATCAGCATCATTTCTTATAGCTCCGCAACATTTTAAAACATTTTCATTAAGTCAAACCAGCTACCATTAGCGTTTAGCCATCATTGATTTCTTATAGGGAATTTGATTCTTGACAAAACATCTATCATTCACTTTCAAAGCGCAGAATGCTTTCCGTGTTATTTCTAACAAATTGTAAGACTAATAGGGGGGAGGGGTGGGGGGAGGGAGGGGAAGAGAGAGACCTTCCTGCCAGTCAGAGAGCATTTTCTTTTAACATTCAGCTTGCAAGGCAGCACCACTGCCATTGCAGAGTACCAGAGACTTGTTTTACCTGAAAAGGCAATTGCTTTGAAATTGTAATACAGAATTAAAAACCATGTTGTTGCTTGAAGCACTTTAATGTTGATTTACTACCCAATAAATACAACAAGCTTCCACTGAGGCTTATGGGCCAATGGAGACAAACAACACAAAGATACTTATGTGATTAGTTGTTTGCCTAATTAAAAGCTGTGGCTGATTAGAGATGGTTAGTGTGACTTTCATGCAGTGGTTTCATTCTATGTATCTAAACCTCTGAGTCCAAAAAGCTGCACCAGGCTGCCTGCAGTATTCCACCAGAATTTAAAACATTTCAGAAAAATCATTGCAACCAGTTCTTTCTAACCCCAAATCACTATGTAATGGCATAAAACAATTTTGGAAATAATCTCTGGTTAAAAATTCTGTTGCTGCAAAAACATTAATTCAATGGTTGGTAATATGTTATCATATAGGTAAAACACTTCCATATATGACCTATACACTATGGGACATTGCATTAAGCTAATACTTCCCTCCTGCTTTGATTGTGGCTGTTTTGTATCATCCACCTGAACAGTACAGCACAGAGAAAGACCTTTCCTCACATCTCCAAATTATAGTCTGCTGCAACACACATTCTGAGAAATAATTCAAATGGGAAAGCTACTTATATTCTGATTTTGACTAAAATAGGACTACACAGGTATTCTATTCAAAAAGCTGGATTCATCTGCAGTCAGATTAACTGTTTCTGATATCACTTAGAGGAAGAGCTCTTATTTTGTGGTTCAGGACTTGTGTGTATATGGACAAGGAGTTCACTTAGAACTCTCCTTTTTTAGAGAGAAATAAATAAATAAATAAATAAAAAATAACTGAACAAAAAAACCCAGGAAGAATTAGATAAAAGAGAGCAGCAAAAAGGTTAGGACATCCCCCGAGAATAACCTCACCCAAATTTCCTCTGCCAAAAAAAACCAAACAAACAAAACAGTATCTCAAAGCCAGGATGTAGAAACATAATGCTCCTGTAAATTTAAGTATCCTTTCTTCCTTCTATCTTTTTTCCCTTTTTCTCTTTCTTTTTCTGTGCTGTAGACCTACAGTCAACCCAAGCAACACAGTTGTCTCTTGCCAAAAATGTAGCTGGAAGCCATATCAGCTAGTGCTATTACAAGTGTTACTAACAATGGGATGACTTAGGCTTTACCTCCCTGAAAGACTGCCTTGCTCACTTCCCAGGTCAGGCTGCTGTTTAAGCTACTGTCAGAACTGCAGAGGGTAGGAGCACTTTGATCAGATAGCCAAAGAACAGAGAAAGGGAAAAATAATTGGTGTAACCTGACAAACCTGAAACTGACTCCAGTTGTAATGAGAGTCAAAGACTAAGTGCTGGCAAGAGGGAGTGAAATTTTTCAGGGCTGAGTGGACCAGGTCTTGTCCCTCCTTCCCCAGCTCAGTTCAAAGCAGGGCAAAAGCATTTTCAAGCCTTCTTTGCAGAAAAAGATGGTGATATCCACAGCCTGTCACAAAAAAAAGTATGGTTGAAATATATCAGTTTATAAATAAAATTCTTGCTGGCTAATTAGTCTTACTTTTGTTTCTGCATGATTCTGCCCTACCTGTATGTCTGTCATTAGAGTCTCACACCCAGGAGAGTACTTTGGCTCTGCAACACACTTGCCCTTTTTCAAAATCCTTCATACTGTCTAATTTTAAAAGGCTTATGTAAACTCATTCTGTCATCATTTTATATTCTTCCTAATATTCAGAAAAATATAGAGAAATTAGGAAGATTTCCCTCATCACCCCAAAACATTGCTAAGGTTTTGGATATACCTAGTTTGCACAAGATCTGTTACCAATAGTTGTTCTATGTGTAACTAGATAAATTAATTAGCCAGTTATAAAACTCATTCTGTTCTATAAGGTAACCATAGGTTTATTTATTATACGCTGATTCAAATGGGAAAATCTTAGCCTGGTGAATACTCCATGTAATTACACTGTCAGACTTCGATCAGTATATTTTCCTAATATTAGTCCAAATAATTCCATTAGTTCAGTTTACTAATATGTTTTCCAGATCACAAATTAGTTCTATCTACGTTCATTGATTTTCCATCATTATCTTGCAAAACTTTTTTTACTTCCATCTGATCGTGTTGGAGCCAAAATTGGTGCAAGAGATTAGAGAATACACATTTTACCACTCCTATGGGAACATAAGTTAGTAATAGCATAATTTTAGCTGTAATTAGAATGTTGTCCAGGATGGTTTTTTCTTTTTCCATAGAGTCATTTATCCAGACAACTGATGGCTCAATCAAATTAGAAGCTCAACTGCATTGTCCAATGAAAAGAATGAAGAAAATATGGCTTGTTTGCACAGTTCTGGCACAGATGTTGTATTTGACCCTGAAAGCATATGGTAAGCCTGATACATGTTGCTAGACTGGACTTACTGTGCTTCTGCAGGTCAACCAGGCTGATGCTGTTTATCCAAAATCACAGTGACTGGAGGAATCTGTCAATTGCTTGACAGTGTTACTGTCTTTGATGGGACCTGATTTTCATTTAGACATTAAAAATGAGAAAAGGTAAAATACTGAGCAAAGTTTATAAATTCCTTGTGCTAGTTGTAGACCTAGGGGCAGCAACTAATAATTGTGTTTGTGGTTTATGGACCTCTGTGACCCACACTATTCCTTTTATGTGTTGAGAGAAAAACTAAGATAAGCAAGTTTATATATAATGTGAAGTAAAACACATTTGAAGTTTTTAGGGAGATCTGCAACACAATGTAAAAAGCCTTAGGAGTCCAGTCTTACTATTCTTCAGGTATCTATTCTGGCTTCTTTTACTGTTTTGTGTTGTATTTTGTTTAGGGTTTTTTGTGCTGTCAAGGGACGGATTCCATTAAAAAGAAACTCTCTAATGTCACCAGCAAAGGCTGCTTGCAGTCTACAGCATTTTAGTTCATTGCCTTGGCAGTACTCTTCCAGCACCGTGCATTCCTGGGAAGCTGCTGACTCAGTGTGTGTTTCCCCTCCTAGTGCTCAAAACACTCCTGGCCAGGAGATGGTGTGGATGTGGCAAATAGGAGTCCTCCATGGGCACCTAAAAGATAAGCTATTGATAACACTTTAGTAAGTGAGAACTACAGATTTTTTGCTTAGGGGTAAGTTTTTCCATGATATGACAGGAGGAATAAGAACTTGCATTTTTCAGCCTACAGAACAAGGAACGTATGTTCCAGCTGAAGCTATCAAATTACTTTTTTGTAGTTATACATAATCACAGCCTTCCAGGCCTTGTTTCCCACAAGCTGCAGCCCTCAGCTTGCTTCTGTCATGAGAAAACTGCAGTTTCAGGTCTGCTGTTTTACTCTTGCCTACAGATCCTTTAGTAGAGCATCCAGCTCTGGAGCATGCAACAGAAGAAGGATATGGACCTGTTGCAGTGAGTCCAGTGTGAATTTGTGGGTTGTTTTTGTTATACCACAGGCTCAAATAAAAATCGTTGTGTTGGTCTTGAACAAGCTAAGTGGATCAGTCTTTAATGTATTACATGAAAGGGCTTTTAGTAGATTAAAACAGGGAAACAAGGTGAAGTAATAAAAGTTTGATGAGAATCTGATTGCAGATGCATGGATGCACAGAATGATCTTGTGAGGAGATCCCAGGCTATGCATTTAGCTCTTCTGATTGGCTAAGAGAACATTGCACTGGCTGTTGATCTGCTATGAAATGTCATTGGGATCGTATCAGTTAATTGCTACTATTAATACAGTTTTCTCAATTGCTTAGTAAAACTATAAATGAGATCTTAGCATGTTTTGTGATAGACTAAGAAAAAGGAAAAAAAATTTCCTTTGATAAGTCATAACATTTTACAATACTGATTAATAGCAAGATAAGCTTTGACTTACTACTGAGATATGAGTTCAGCCTGTGGATCCCCTGAACAGACATTATGTTTGTGACACTGTCTGTACATTGTAAAACATATCTTAACCTCTCTATATTCATATGGAGTGAAAAGAAAACAAACAAATTTAATATTAACATTGTATACTTTGGGGGTGGGGGAAGAAAGGGGACAACATTTTTTTTTTCTTTTTTACTAGCATTTTACTTTGATTCAGTAAAAAAACCCTACATTGGTGCAAAAGAAGGGATAAATATTCTCTTATGCTTACTGTACTTGATTGTCTGCCCTCCCTTTTATCCCTTCCCTTCCTTTACCCTCTTTTTCAAATAATGTTCTCTCCCATAGGAGTGTAGAGGAGCACTGTCTGTGATTATACTAATACTTCAAAGCTACTCCAGTTCATATAGAATAAAAAGCAAGTATAAAAGCTGTTGGTGTTTCTATATTTTATTATGTAAATAGGAAATGCATGAAAGTCCTAACCTGAGAGTTTTTAGGTTAGTCCTAACCTAACCTAAAAACTGGACAGCTTTTATTTTGAAATACCGATGGAGCCACACCTAGCCGAAGCACTGTAATCAGATGAGGTTATCCCATGATATCATTCTGTCTGTCTGATTAGATATAACAAGTATTATGAAACTGAGTACTTTAGAGATGAGGGCATGGTGATTTGACCACTTAATTTTAGAGCACTGCTTCATTTTAAATGATTGTAAATTGTATCTTTTCTACTGAACTCAATTGAGTTAAAAATGTAAAACTCAGTCTGTACCTATTTGTTAAGTAACATGTACTGTGTTTTGCAATTTAAAAGTGAGCTTCACAGGTCAGGTCTTATTATCTCGGTATGAAAATTATTTTGCAAAACATGGTCTTTTCTCCTAACCACACTGTCACAATACTATTAGTGATATAGTCTAATGCTCTTATGGTATATGCCAAGAATGACAAACCTTTTCCTGCTCTTTCAGCATGACCAAAATTCTTTCATCTCCTCACATAGTTTGTCCCTCTGTCATGCTGTGGTATGTATTTAGAACACCTAGACTAGCATTAGGATTGAATTTGGACTTTTTGTTTTAGTACCACGTCCACCAGACTGTCAATGCCACTTATTCCATGGGTTATACAGAGAAGACAAGATAACATGTACAGAGAAGACAAGATAACATGGTGCCACTCTTAAGAAGCAAAATTTTGAAACTGACTCATAAAACTTAGATGAGATTTCTTTCAAGTTCCCTCTAAAGCCTCCATGGCATGGTGGAAAATAGTATGATATAATCTGAATATCTAAAGTATCCACACCCATTTATATTAAGGTTTATTGTCAAAGGGTTATTGTTGCCTCCCTAGTCAGGTGAAAGACTCACATGAGTGAGTTTTCCTGTTTAACTCCTTCACTTTTCTCATGTTCTTTTCTCTTAAAATGCACTAAATTTTTTTCAGTGGGTAGGAAGGAAGAAAAGAAGAAAAAAGAGAAGTAAATTGTCTTGAACATGAAATACTAGTACATGTTAAAGGAAATGTTGCAAAAGGCAGTAAAGAAAAAAATATTACTTCAGAACATTGACATTCTCTAAGAAAAAAAATATTTATTTAAAAGTCAGAAATATTCCCAATTTTCAGTTACATTTTGACTGCTCAAATCATGCCCTGAGAAATAGAAATCCATCACAGATATTTCAGTTTTATCAAATAGACTTGTTCCTGCCAAAAAAAAATGTTCTAACAACTACTCCACAGGCATTATCCTGTTACTATTACAATGACTTCTAACACCTGGTCTGCTATATAGGATCAAAAAGAGACTTCTTTTATCTCTACAGGCACAAAGTGAAATTCCTCAGCTGGTATATATAAGTGAAAGTGCTGTGTTCAGGGAATCTCCCTTAATCTAGATTGTCTAAGAAGTTGTCTCAAACTAGCAAGAATTAAAGTCAATTTCGGCTCTTAGAGAAATCATAATTTATTAGCTAAAATACTACATTACAACCCACTTGCTCTATCTATTAAATGTTAGATATATTTAATAAAGACAGACTGGCTCATTATACTCTGCTGCAACTCACATATTTCATGCTAAAATCTTTAGATGTTGAGGTTGGTCCAACAAGTTCATAATGTAATCATTAGTGCCATGTAATCATTATGAACTTGTTGGACCAACCTCAACATCTAAAGATTTTAGCATGAAATATATGAGTGAGTTGCAACATATGATTGAGAAAGGAATCTATATACTCATGATTTAAATCTCTGAGTGCTAAACTGTTTATCTATTGCTTGGTCCAACAGATAATATGCTCTTCCATTTTTACCTTCAGTTTCTGGTCTTGGGCATTTATTATATGTATTTGACTATTTAGTTAAAGGTTTCATATTCCATGTCATCTCTTGAGCAACTCATGCTAGAATAAAAAACCCTACACAGTGGCCAGAGGTGTGTGTGTGTGTTTTCTCTTTGCTTTTTTTTCTTTTTCTAAATTATTTTTTTATTTCCTGAAGCTCATAATACAGAGTCGGGAAAAAAGCATGTCAGATTTCATAACATAGAAGAACTTAAGACAAACAAGGG
>VZRU01017574.1:23943-40533 GCA_013398155.1 Pedionomus torquatus | reverse complement strand
AGGGTACTGGGCAGCGGGCTTCTCTGCAGGGACGGCCAGCGGTGTGCTGCCATCTTAGGAGACAAGCTAAGCCTCGGTTTCTGCGTTCAGCAGTAGCTGTATTAGCTCAGCAAAACGGGCTTTTCACTTTCTGTTACTGAGAACAAGCTGGGTTTGTGAACAGTTTCGTGGGCTGTACAAGTCAAGTCTTCATTAAAACAGGACTTGCCCCATACAGCCCTGACATTTTTGTAGAGCTTGCCCATAAGGGCAGTTACTTGGTGCCGCTCAGGCCCCTGCGCAATACAGAAATGCTAATATTTACCAGATCAGATCTTGCCAACTGGTGTGACACGGGCTTGGGGAATGGCTGAATTGAGTGGACTGGAGACTGAATTTTGGATTCCTGGCTCACGGTGCCCAAGTTCTCAAAGTTGCCTTCCCTACCAGGATAAGCCATGGAAAATATGTCACGGCCTAAGTAGAAGTTTTAAGGGGTAATTCTCCCTGGATGTACTAACTAGACACTCTTTGGTAATCACGAGGGGCTGCTGCTAAAAACAGACTTGCACAACACACAGGCCCCTGGCTGCTCTTCACAGATTTTCATGTACTATGAACAGCAGCAAGTTTTCATTTTTAAATCACAACAGTGGCGTGAGGACTAGCATTCAGCTAAGTTAAAACACAAGGTTTACTTTCTAGTCAGCAACAGAATATACACAATTAAACACCAATAATTGGCTCCTTCACAAGGTACTTCAGTACAAGAAGGGTCTTAACCAGTCTTGTCCTGCTGTATCCTTTAAATTACTTAAAAACTTCTCAAAGTAGAATCACTCCCCTATAATGTAAATGCCTTGTTTTAACAACCAGCACCACCATGAAAAAAACAACCTACAAACCCAGCACAAAAGTTCCTGACCAATAAGATGTGTGCTAGCTCTGCCCTCCTTGTCCTTTGAATATTGCTCCCAAAAGCAGTTTGCGTAACCCCACCGCAGAGTTGCAGAGCTGCGTGGCCCCATCCTAGCCTTAAAGCACTGCTTGTCACAAAGCTAGGAGCTGCTGCTAGAACAGCATTATCTGAGAGCAGCACGAAAAGAAACTAGGAATCTCTATGGAATATAAGAATAATTAGGGTCTGATCAACTGATTAGTTTGCTATTTCAGGGGTTGTACTAGTTAGGCCAGAATGTACCTCCTAAAGCTTGTTACCATTAGCTGCTACCACAGCAGATGGTATCAGTACTTTCCCACAACCTAGAACCCACATAGTATCTTTCTCCTGTAATATTCAAGAAGTACAACGTGAGCTTATAGCCAAATCCCTAATAAAATAGTTTTAAACTCTAAATCCTGTAAGGCCAGCTGTTGCATGATAGCTAGGAAGATTCCAGGCCATATATCTCCTACATACTCATCTCACCTACCACCTCCTCAATTTAATAACTCATACTATAGCATCCTATTTTTAATTGATTTAGCAGGTCAGTGAATCTCCATCTGACAGGAAACCTCTTTCTAGAGCAGTGACTGTGTGACTCCTACTGATCCAGTCCATCTACTAGACCAAGCAAATTAAATGGCTGAGGAATATGTAAACACAGGTGACAAGTTCAACAACTTATACTCTACAAGGAGAAAATTGCACTGGAAGACTCACTTGCGTTGTTCCTTTGCCCAATGCAACCAGATTATTACAGGGTTGGGGATCTCACTGGAAATGCACAAATGATCCTTTACAAATGGTTTTCAAGTTAAAATGCTCAAATCAGCAAACCTGCATTTGCATCAGAAGGAGGATCCTTGTACTTACTGGCATACGTGGTGCAAAGAAATCAACAGCAATAGTAAAAGACCTAGTTTAAACACACAATTCCCATTACTATACTTGAGACGTACTATTAATCTGATTTGGAGCAAGCTAGAATTTTTGTCTGCTTTCTGTTCAATGCTAGTAGTAAAACAACCAGCTATTTCTTCTCTTAACATATGGCAATGTAATACCTAAAAATTCCAGTAATACCTAAAAAGTATTTCAGTGTACAGTCTAAGCAAACTCTCCTGTTGTGTTTTCAATTCCAGACATATTATGTATATACTTTGAGGTGCAGAGTGACTGAAGCCAAATTAAATTGCATTCCCTCCAATGTCAGTAAGGGCTTTCTTGTGTAGAAGCTTCAGGAAAAAAATAGTCTTTGATTATGTATCAGATTCTGCTTAGTAATAGATGTTTTCAGCTTTATTCCATCTCATCTTATGAATAGCTCTGTTTCAGAAAGGAGCTAAAGAACAACAATCTGGCATTGCTCTTGCCTCTATTTATTTTCATCCACATACTGTTAGGCAAGCTCTTGCCCTAGAGACATGCAAAAGCAAAGTCTTCACTTTTTAAAATTCTGTCTTGCCCTGCCGGCACAGCGGACAAAAATTAAAATGAGATGGATGAATTTGAAGAGTCAGAAACAGTGGCATTTCCCTTAGCCAATGTCCTTTTTCTTGGATGTTAACATATTTTTTTAAAGGCTGGTGTTATGTTTATATACTTCTCTTGCCACACTGGCCACATAAATTAAACAAGCAAACCAAAACACACAAAAACCAGAAGTCTAAGTCAGCAGTATATGTAGATGAGAGCACCAACTGCTGCACAGTATTATTTTCCATTACCCTATTTTATCACAGAACATAACGTCAAAATGATACCCTTGAACAAGACAATACTGTAGAGCTTATCCTTGTACAGATGGTTGTCATGACCACAATTCAGTAAGGAGGGAAAATTAGATCCCAGGCCATTTTCTCTGCATTGTTTAAGCATGGGAACAGCAAGGAAGCTCGCTCACCTGTAATCTATCTTAAATCAAGATAAATGTGGTACAACTATTTTTACATAAACATTATAGTGAGACAATGTACATATGCTGCATTTATTAGAGCTCAAAAAAGAATCTTCAGTTTCAAAATTTAAAAAATAGGCAAGTGATGTTATAAGATATAAACAATTTTGTATTAATTGTCTTACAACTAGCTAATAATTGTTATCATAACACTACAATAATTGTTCTATATACTAAAAATATACAAGTGACACTGAAAACATTTAAAAGTAGACATGTTTAAATGGTTTTTTGGCTAGATAAGAATATTAATATTTTTTCATCCTCAAATATCAACAATGCAAAAGAAAATGAATTAATATTACTGGCTTTAAGGTACTGTTCTTCACACAGAAACACTTTTTTTCTAGTACAAGCACTTTGCCATTCCCATCTTTTTTATCTTCTCAAAGACCACGAAATCCTGAAAAAAAGCCTACCCTGTATTCCATCATCTTCTTGTGAATGTTGGGATCTTGCTTGATAAATCTTAAATCCTTTAAACATGTTCACTATCGTGGTCATTGTTGACCCAATTTAGCTGGTCAAATACTGATTTTTCTGTTAAATTCAATATATAGAAAAACAATGTATTTGCCCCACTAATCCTAAGCAATTACTTTTTCATTCTTATCTCCTTAATATTTAACAATCTACTGCTTGTAACTTTTGAAGGTAGAATACTATGACAGTATTGCAGTCTTATTTTTGACTGTAAGTCTTGAAAGCACCTCTGCAACACGTGCATTAAACAGCAATTACTGTGTGGGTTAGTATATGATCTGCTTGTATCACAATCTTTATTAGCTTTTTAACGGAGTCACATCTGAACTTGAAAATCATTATAAGGTTGTTTGCCCTCTAAGAAGTAACATGTAGCAATCTAATTCTGTTCTTTAAGCCCTTCCCTGGCACTATTACTCAAAGCACCAAAGGCCCTGAAAAAAACCCAGACTGTGGGTGTTAGCTCTGCATTTAATAACAGACACTTCAGATGCTTGAAAAAATGTCAAACAAGCTGCAACTTAAAAAGTCCTTAGTACTTGATTCACTTAAAATTTTATTCCAGATGTGTAACCTTTCTGAAGTTACTTGTAAAACGTCAGCCAGGATTTCATATGACTGAGTAGTCTTTGGTGGGTGGATGGACAGCTCTTCAGGTGCTCTGTAGTTCACTATTCAAAGCGCTTACAAGCTATTAAATGTTCACATAATTCTAATATAAGACCTTGGTTATTCCTGATGTGACGTTCATAACCCCACATGGCTGAAACGTCTCTAATGGAAGTGGCTTAACAAGAAGCAATCCCTTAGTTCATGTATTTACAACAGTAGAAAAAACACAACTTGCAATAGACTGAGATATCCAAGGACTGGAATTGTAAGGGCTTGAAACATATTGTTTCTACATCGTTTACAACATCTTTGAGTATGCTTGCTAAAGTGTGGGAAAGGCTCTTACTGTAAGAGACTCGTATCTATCTTAGTTATACTAACAATTTTTTGTACCTAAAGCCAGTGAGTAAAGGCTGAAGAAGAAATAATAAGTGCTTCATTACAGGTTTCTCCTTGCTCATGGTGTTTGTATATGAGTTACTGTGTTCTTACTGGTAATAGTGTCTTTTATGTATTGAAGACTTATGAGCATATGTAGCATTATTTTAGCTACAGAAAATAGCTGTGAGAGAACTGCAGCTTATTGCCATTCTAGCTAGTGAGAATTTTGTGAAGGTATGCAAAAGCAGTCCTGAGTAATCTTTCTTCCTGTCTTTTTTGTGTGTATAAAAATATGAGCTCATTACTCAGAGTCTGAATTTAAGAGAAGTTTACTACTTTCTCTGCACTGTCATTTGGCTGCCATGGTCATATAATCACCTTCTTTCAGGAAACAAACAGCTGCCAGACTTGAAATTTTGGTTAATTGCCTCGATCAGAAAGAGGTTCCGGTTCCCAAATTCCCTGAGAATTCAGTCATGCGTCAGTGGGATGCATTTCTTCCCATACTCTCTAAGCACATATTGGAAAGCAGTTACTGAAGCTCTAGTGACTAAAGTTAAAATGCAGAGTCAGCATTTCAGAGTTAAAGCCTAAGCAAGCATTTTATTCATTCACTTTAGCTCTCTTCTGTGGATTTGCAAAACTAATTGCAGTCTCAAATATTTTACATAGTGATGGGTTGTGTCATAACTTCTTGAAGACTGGCATCATACAGTTTTATGGCAAGGTTTTGTCCATCAGCAACTATGCTCCTTTGTGTACTGTAAAAATGTTTGCTAGAGCAGAATTTCCAGCTCTTGTGTAGTTAAATTTTGTAACAGTACAGACCAGACTTACCTCTTAATTCTAAACTGAAGTAAAAAAAATATTTAATGGCCCCTCAGGACACAGTTACATGGCAGAATATTGCCGTTTCATCTGCAGTGAAAAATCTGTTCTGGACATCAGTCTGGCCAGAGGGAGAATTAGTACAGCATTCCTTCTGTTCTCCTACCACCTGGAATGCAGTATGGGCCTTCTCAGAAGCTTTCAGCAGACCTGCCAAGTCCCACTCAGATGGAAAGTCTCTCACTTCTCTTATTTCCTTTTTTTTTTTTTTTTTTTTTTTTCCCCTCCCTTAATAGCATCTCTTTATCTGATGAAGATGGAGACAAAATACTCTTGAACAGTGCAGCGTGACAGGATCCTGCTAACACAGCTATTTGCAGTCCAGTAAATTCGGCTGCAGGGGCTGAAGATGAGACAATAGCCCTTCTAGTAGCTGTTGCCAGTCCAAGAGGGGTGCACAGAAAGAACCATCAGTGGTCCTAGGCCAACACACTACCCAAATCATTAATTCCGTACTTAATTTTTTCACTGCTTATAAAATAGTGATACTGTTCCATTTGTTAACTTTGATGTATTTAAATTGAAGGTGCAATCCAAGTATCTTTGTTTTGGCTAATCCAAATGTAACACCTATTGTCCAACATATATTTTGATCTTTCCACATTGATACCTTGTTACCAGAGCCTGAAAGCCCAGGTTCTGTTCTAACACAGTGTTGCTTATCTGCAGTCAGCTAAAAAAATGATACAGAACCAGGATCAAAATAAATTCTTATTGCATCAGTCATTTGTTCTCTATTTTGACATCCTTCACACTTGCACTGGCATTCCCATCTCTACAGTCCCGGCTCTGTCCCTAAAATTCGGGTCTGCCAGGACAGACAGGATTTTTTTTGTGTGTGTTGTGGTTTTGTGATGGGTTAAAAACAGTAGTTAAATATCAGTGTAAAATCAAAGCAATAGTACATTCACTTGCAACATTAGCAGGCTGCAAAAGCATACTGTAAGCCAGATTGTGCCTGGGCAAGCTAGTGATATTCTTACAATGTATCAGTAAAATAGTAGAAAAAATGGTCTTATCAACACAGAAGAGCTGTATTTCTACCAGCTTAATATATTTAAAATAGTACAATCTGAAGTTGTCGCAGCATGGATGTAGTCACCAGGTAGCTAAACTTAAAGATGTGTTTGGGAGAAGCAGGGAAACATGTATGTGCACAGCTGGCCAAGCAGTCCCCAGCCCTTCCTTGCTTTTTCAGCCTGCTGGAAGTGTGGATTTGCAAAGCAGCTAAACTGAGGTAAGGGCTTGCAGTCCTGCTGCTACCCTCCCAGCATGCTTCCTGGACTCCCCTTGAGCCCATCTGGGTGCTCCTCTGACATTACAGTGACCTGCTTCATAGCACTAAGTAGTATTAACTAATCCCACAACACAGGTAAATAATTTTCTGCTGCTTTAGTCTCCTGAGACTGCTTCTCACAGAGGCAGGTGAGGCCTGGGCTGAAGGATAGGATGGGGAAGTGAGCCCCAGTGAGGGAGTCCAGCTCTTCTCTGCAGTTGTAGCTTCAGGTGGAGTTTACTGACCCAGCCAAACTTGTCTGACAGCTGCTGCCACCCAAGGTTGGACTCACTCCTGCTCGGGGGACTGCTGACATCATCTGCCATAGCAGCTGGCCCCTGTGCCAGGAGCCACACAGACATGGCAGGTCAGTGAACTGATCCAGCTGAAAGAACATCACCTTTATGCATCTATATATACAAAACATATGTATGTATATATAAAAATGGGTTTGTTTTCAGCCAGATCAACTAGCAGTAACTTCATGAGTCTAGCAGCTGACAGTAGGTATACCTTGAGGAGGAAGTACAGAATCAAGGTAGCAGAAGAGGCAATAAAAGTATTAATCTTTAGAAAATGGAAATGCAAAGAGAAAAGTCTTATTTCTTCCTCTGTTCCAGTTACAGAATGAAACATCTCTAACAAGCCAACAGGGAAACATAAACTGACATTCAGTTTGACCCCATGGACTGCCATCTCTGTTTTGGATGGTCAAATATATGTTCCACGGTCGTGGGAAGTTCATGAATTGACACCTGAAATATTTCTGATTATGGGACAAGTGAGCTGCTGTTTGAGTTAGGAAAGAAGCATGCCAAGGACTGTCAGGTAGACTTGCTGGCCCTGTGAATTGACTGATACTGGAAAGTGTCATGTGATGGCATTAGCCCAACTGTAACTGAGAACCACATGCCTTCCCAACCTGGGCAGTGGTGGTGGTCGTACAGGGGTCTTGCTGGCTCTGCTGTGTTCCATTACAGCAAATCAAAGTCCGTCCTCCTGCACACAAGGACACAAAGGGGAATATCCAGATCTACCATAAGCAGATGTGAAGACAACTTCAGGATGAGAAAGACCACATTCAAAGGGCTTGCCTACATTAAAACATCTTATAAAGCTGGGACAAATTAAACTTATGAAGACAATGCACAAAAGGGAAAGTAATACTAAACGTGTGAGGATCATCTATTCAGAAGTCAGCTTGCTATAGTTTAATTCTCCTTCAAATTACAACTGTCTGTTGTCAATTTGCCTCTACCAAGACCTTTACCAACTATCTCAGATTTCTCAGGTAGGTACAGTTCTAGAGCCATAGTTGCTAAGGACCGGGGGAAATGCAGGCAAGCATTAACAAGACACTGTGCTAGCATGCAGGTGGTTGCTGAAAGTAGAACTGATTGTCTTTTGGCCCGCCTGGAATTCAGCAAACAGACCAAGAGGTCAAGGAGTGATGGCCTCCAAGGACTTTTTAATTTACTGCAGGTTCTAGGATTTAAAACGTCTGTGACACTGCTATCATACTAGTAAAGACGTAATGCTGTATCAGGTTACTAGTGTGATTTAATTACCAGTGGATAGCCTGTGGTGAAAAGGGCATCTTACTTGCTAGACCTGTAAATCCAGGTCTTATTTGAAAACATTTTGAAAATAGAAACATCAAATTTAGTATGAATTATTCACTGGTTGAATATGTAATTTTCTTCTGTCTAGAATCTACTTTGAATCATACACAATGGCTTGGAAGAGGAATGGAGAAAAAGATGGAAAAGTTGAGCGGCTTCCACTTTGTTCTGATTTTAAATGGAAACAAATTGTAACCATCAATTTCTGACATATGGGAAACAGTAGTTGTGGTTCAGGTTTGACTTGAAGTAAAATTGGACATAAACCTATATGCTCAGTTGTGTAAATGAGCCCAGGTTCAAATAATACTGCACAGAAGGGTTTTATGTGGACAGTTTCAGAATGTGATCAGGAAAGTGGGATAAAACATGGATAGAAGGAGGTCAGCTTGGATGTCAGTGCACAGTAAGTGTGGTTGTTTGTGTATATAGAGGCAGTCACAAATCAAGTTGATTAAAAACTCTGCAAATCTCAAAGTTGACCTAAACTATAACAAGTTATTTCGTAGATACCTAGACAGAATAGAAAATAAGTAACTGTAGTCATGTTTTCAAATTTGGCACTACCTGTGTCAAATACAATGGCTGCATTGACCAGCTACCTCTTAACCCTTATTAGAGGTGTAAAAATCTAACAAAGAGTCCCTATGTCTTCAAATAACTGTTCAGTTTACTTCACCCACTACTAAAATTTTTGCAGGTATACACCCAAATCCCAAGCCCAAATTGGTTTTATGGTTTGGAAATGTGGTTTTACGGATCAAATCTCCTTTTGTGCAGCTACTTCATAATACAAGATTTAGAAAGGATCTGATTGCCTGCTCAGTCAAAAGAAAATGCTTTATCTGCTACAATTTCTGAGAAGATCTGATGGTATTGTTGTTTGGAAAGAGGGCTCTGTGCCTACGTACAGTGAGAACTCAAGGTGTGCACAACAATTGTACTGTTCACTGGAATAGCACTGAATATATTCAGTTGATTGTATTTTCAATATGTTTCTGAGCTAACAAATGCTTTAATTGACTGCAATAGTTTATTCTTTGTACATTCAGGCAAATTATAGCTATTTTTAATTAAGACTTAATTGTATATAAAATGCAGCCTTGTCTTCTTTTAAATGAAAGATTTCTGACGTAGATTCATAGGCATCTTAAAATACATCTTTGAGGCCTGTGTTCTTATAGATACCATATTGTCAAATAAGAAAATTGCTTTAGTTGTAGTTCCATGATACATTTTCTTTAGCAACTGGATTAAGAAGTTCCCACCACAACCTCCTTCCCCGGCACTCTCCACACACCCTTAGTGCAGGCAAAAACTGTTTGTTCAGCTGTGCCATTAATTTCATCACAGAAACAATCTGGGTTAAAAATAACATCTAATTAAGAATAATTGAATAATATTGATGGACTAGGTTATAAAACTGTCTCAAAGCAGTTTTATCCAGATTGAAGGCGAGGGAGGGCTAGGAGCAGGGGATAACTGTGACGCAGAAATAAAATGAGCTGGGAGGGAGCAGGGGAAAAATGACTTCTGTTATGAACTTCACCGTTGCTGAAAAATGCTGTGGCAGAATTGGGCAGCAGCAGCTGCAGCGCTGCAGCGCAGAGCCAGGCCTGTAGGAACTGGGCATAAACCTAATTTGACAAGATACTTTTATAGTATCTTGATATGATGTAGCCAATCTATGCCTGCAATGATACCTATCTCCCCAAAGTTAAATGAAGTGTATAGATCATATTGTATACTATATTAACATAAACTTGATCAATTACTTAAAGTGTTTTAAATCTCTAAGGTTTAAAAGGCTCCAAAATGCCTTTTGTCATTCAGTTAGGGGAAAAAAAAAACCCACCTTTAGAAAAGCTGTAATCTAGTAGTTATTATGTTTTCATTAATTTATTCTTTTCTACAGATGGATCAAAACCACCTGTTGTTCAGAAATGTGTACTATTTCATAGAGTAAAAAATATTTTTGAGTACTGAGTTTACTCTGCTTGGGTATTTTTAATGATTTGAGAAAATTTGTGTGTGAATGCTGTTCCATACTTTGCTTAAAACAGCATTTTTGCTTCTAAAAAATCTTATTCTAGATATAAAATAGTTTTACTTGAATATAATAATTTTTGTTTATAGTGGGAATTGCTGCTAAGTACTGTACAAAATTTAGAAGTTGACAAATTTGAAATCAGTGCTTTGTGCCTACTGGTATATTTTCTATCAACGATCCCACAGTAATTTTATAAAGTAGGTTATAGGAAGTAATTAATATGCAGTCAATAGTCTGCCTAGGGATGGAAAAAGGCATCTGCTCTGTGCCAGGAATATGCTTGACTGTGTGGCTGTTTGTTTTGTTGTGTATTTAAAGGGGAGTGAAAACTGTTTTATTGAGAAAAAAACAACAGTGAATACTTAAGTAGGTCAACTGTACATATAGTTAGTAAATGTCTTGGAATTTAAGCAGTATCTTGCTGCTTCCTACACAAGGGGTGATAAACTTTTGAAGAAAGTTCATGTATTACAATTTGCCTCAGATTTACCATCTTTAATAAGATCATAATAATAATTAAAAAAAAAAACAAAAACAAGAAAACAACGTACAAATTTATAATCCTTACAATTGGAAAATAAAATAAGATATAATAAAATAAAATGAGATTTCCTAAATATTTCTTCTAATTGTTACTGCTTTTTCAGGGTGCTGTTAGAATCTTCTAAAAGCTCAGTACAAAATTTCTGCATTTCACATACAGAGATTTTGAATGTGACAAAACAAGTAAAACAAAATGTTATGTTTTGAGTAATTTTTTGCCATTATCATGGCATGCCGGTACATTGCATTTTTTCTTGCATACAGGGCCAGATTCTCAGCTTCATTAAAACTTGTGAATTCAAGCAGATTTACTAATGTATGATTTAAGACCTGAAGGAATGTTTAGTTCAGTTCAAATTCCTACATAACACAATGATTCATTTGCTCTGCCCAATAAATCACTGGGCTGGAGTATATATTTTAAGGAGATGTCAGGTTTAGGGCATATTTGAAGAGCTTTTCTTCTTACCACATTTTGAGCAGTTCTTCTTTCTGCCACTTCTTCCAAATGCCAAGCTATTCCTCCATTTCTATGACAGTCTTTATAGTGGCATGTGGAATCAAACCCAAGAACTTTTGGGGCTTTTTTGTTTTTCTGGGTTATTTTTAGTTTGGGTTCAGCAAAGAGTTCACCATTCAGCTACACCAACAGTTACATGGCAGAAGAGAGAGAACAGCACTGGAGTAGGTATAAGTGGTAGAAAACAAGGGCTTCACATAGCAGCTCTGTTGTCTGTAGCTGCTTTTCTGCCCATTCTTCTTCATACCTACAGGCATATCTGTACCTCACTAGCAGAGGTTCACAGTCCAGTATTTTAGTGCTAACTGATGTTCACAGGCAATTAAAGTAAATAAGCGAGACTGTGAACTGAAGCAGTTCTGTTGTGGAAATGTCCTCGGGCAGAGGGAATGGCAGGACAGCTGGGGGTAGCAATGCATTGAACCATTGCAGCTGTTTTTCTCGTTGCACTTAAGTCAGAGCTCTTAATTAAGTACACCATGTATTGAAAAATGTACTAGATAATTTGTTCCAATGCTGTCCCAAAGCGGGGTCATTTACCCAGNGGGGGGGTGGGGAGTCCAGTTCATCATCCAATTGAGTTGGTGGTCACAATCTGTCACTGCCACCTTTACTTTTCCCCCAGTTACTGCAAATTTCTGGTGACTTCATGCCGTATCCAGCAGCTGTCTTATTTTCAGCTGGTTTCGGCGCCTCCTGTTGTGGGATGTTCCTTATGATCAGCCTTCTGTTCTTCAAGGGTATATTAATTAGCGAGGCATTTATTGTTTATACCTTGTGTCTGGTTTCACAGGGCTTTGTGACCTTTTCACAGATCTTTATTCTTACCTAGTGAGAGATTNNTAATCCACAAAGCTAGCACACTGGCCTAAAAACTCTTAGGAATATTTATACAGTTCAAAACATAGAAATACACACCCTTAATTACAATTATTGGTTGGTACCTTATCTTAAGAATTTCTACTGGTTAGTATAGTCACTTTCTTTCATTTAAAGTTACAAGGTCCTTTAACTGATGTGTGAATGCTCCAGTACTGGNGAGAGATTCTACCTTCTAAAATATATTTTACCTGTTTAAGAGTACATTCTACCTTCTTAAAGTACATCATCAACACTAAGCATCCTCAGGGGTTAAAAATGAGGATCTTTCTGAATTGAATTCTGCTGACATCTCCTTCTCATCATTGACCTTCTTATGTCACCATCTACTAGCTTCAGTACTGGAATTCAGTATTCAGAACCTAAGATTTTTTGAAAGATTGTGGGCTAGAACTTGGATGTTTCCTGGCTCTCTGAGCTACCTTATAAAGTAAGAAGAAAGGTGGAAGTGCTAATCCAGGGTAAGAAGTTTTGCAAAATGGCAATAGGGCATTAAGAAAATGGGCAAGTAATGGAGGAAATAGACTTGAAAGGACAAGTATGTACAAAGGAAACTTAATTTTATTGCTTGATTGAATCTGAACTGTGTTGTCTTTGTAGACTTCAAAACAATGAGAGCACAAATGCAACCTTTGTTTAGCATTCACTTACAATTGGCCATGAGGTAATAACTTTCAAAATCTTTTCTTCTGAACAGAGTGTTTTTGGGGTTTCCTCCATCTTCTAATGCATAAAGGACTGCAATATATGAGGCTTTCTATTCTGAATTTATAAAGACCTATTTACTCTAAAAATGTTATGTTGTTAAGACTTATTAGCTGTAGTATTTTCTAGTACATTTTCAATTTTAAGCAATATACCAAAAAAACCCTGGTAGACATTGTGTCTCTCAAAGCAAAGACTCAAATTAATCAGCACCTCTGAATGTTTAATAATAGTTGAATTTAATCTCAGTCAAAAGCTAGAGACGAGTCTCATACCTTTATGTCATTTGTCTGACTGTATTAAGACATGATTTTTGGCACAGAAGTGTTTAAATAATATAATAAAAGTTTCAGTGGTTACAAATAATCACTTCACTGCTGCATAAATCCAAGCTACTCATGAAAGGAATCAGACTATCTCTAACATAACTCAGAAGAAAAAAGAGTTAAGATTAGTTTTTAGTTCAGATCATCGATCTAGTTCTTCATACAACAACAAAAATGGTTTTGCTAACCTAGGGAAGAAGGTAGGTACCAACAGCAAGAGCAAGAGAAGATGATGACACCATCTGCTTCAGCAGCAGGGTGGATTTATGTGACATTAAAGTGACAATGTAAATACAACCGTAGAAATGCAACCTGCTGGCTAGAAGAGTCTATTCCCTCATATAGATTAATGATTTGTTTATAACAAGTCAAGCCACAAGGGAATCCTTAACAGGCTTTATCTGCTTTTGGGTTAAGAGATGGCTCCACCTATTCATGCACAAGAAGCATTAGCATTTTTAAGGATTTGAATGTGATAGGAAACAACCTATTAGAATAAAATTAAACACACTGACTATGTAAAAGTTTACAGAGATTTGCATCAGGGGAAGGAAATAGAATCTTACTCCGAAGGGAACCTGGAGGGAAGTGTAGGTTTAAAGGTTGGATACGTCCCCAGACCTTCATTCTCTTCCACAAAGACAAGCCTGAGGAAGTAGGGTCTGTATAAAAATAGACTCCCAGCCAGATCTCTGAGCAAGCTCCTTGATAGCTGGGTAATACGAAGAGAGAGAAACCTCTAAGTTTTTGTAGACTTTATTTTAGAAAATGCAGGTGGTTTTATTTTAAGTCATTGTCATGTTATATATGGTGTAAATACATTTATTAAAAATAATTACAAACCAAGGTAACTGGCAAATACTAAGGCATTCCATTCCTGCTGGTGCTGTAATACTTTCAAACTGTGGTACTGCCTGGGATCACAAAATATTTCTTAGGCATATTCAAAGAACAAGAGCACTAATCCAGGAAGCTGTGCTAGGCAGACTGAAAATTAGTAAAGCTGCTATGAAAGAGAGAAGTCTTGTGATTATTAACATTAGAAGTCTTGTGATTATTAAAATTAGCCAGAGGCTCTCTGCATATAGTATGATGGTGAGGAGAGTGTGTGAACCCTGAGGAATTCCCATGGAGTCTCTCATGATAACGTTTGAATTAAATCACTAGTGGGTGCAGCTGCTTCAAATAACTGTGTAAGAAGCAAGCCCAGCACCATTGCAATAAGCTAATGTTTTATCTTTTGTTTAATATTAAAACCTGTTTTACTTGCTCAAGTAACACAGACTTTCCTTCAAAATACGTTGGATACAAGTCTCTATTATATTTATAAAGGTGAACATTATACTGAGTATCTCGAAGAATTCAGATACTTCTCTGTAAGTTTTCCATTCTCCTCATTAGTCTCATATTTTACTTCATTGTATGTGCAGACATCCTGGACAATGCAGCACATGTAACCACTTTTCAGTTTCTGAATTATTCTTACTATGTAATAAGCTCCAAGTTTCATAGAACCAAAGGTGAAGGTAAGAAGGCATTAAAAAGCCACATTTACTTTTTGAGACCAGGAGTAACAAACACTGCACTTGTAAGGTTATTGTAAGATTTCTATCTTACACGCAAACCCTGCATCATTAGAATAACAACACTCAGTGTTGATATAGCTGGATAGGAAAATTAAATATTATCGGGTAGCAATAAATCTGCATAACTTTTACTGCTTGGGCACTAAGATATACCAAAGTTTCAGCATCAGCATGTGAAAATGGATAATATGTGAACTGCAGAATGCAAAGGCATGTGTGAGTGGAAAAGCTGTACCGTAAATAACACATCAGTATGATTTATGTTCTATCTCAGTTGCTTTTCTGCATCTGCCCCCCAGTCTTTAGAATGTTTTTTTTTGGTTTTGCACACCCACTGAATGCCAAGCCAGGGCTTTTTATACCTTTTCTGTTACAGTTCCTGATTACCTGACCTAGCTTTTCATGGGAGGTGTATCTACTGAGGCTTAACTGGGAATTCTGTGTTTAACAGGCAGCTGAGAACGGCTGAAGCGGCCACACTTTTTAGCATTTTGCAAAGCCTGGGGACAAAGAGTGCTTGAAGAAGAACTAAACACTTCAGTGCCGGAATAAAGCACCTGCTCTCACAGATGACGAAGATCTCATGTACTAAGTGAAAAATATATCCCCTAATGAATACATGCCAGGAACTGTTTGGATCCAGACATAACAGGAATGAAACATTTAGAGCCTTGCCTGCCATATGGGAGACCCACATTTCATGATTATTCCCAGCCTGTCATTCCAAGGCTTGGCAGAGAGCACTGGATGAAGTAATGGCTTGAGATTATTCAGCAAAACCTTTAGATGTTTGCTCTGCGGTCTCCTCTTGTGCTGCCTTTCCGCTGCTTGCCCGTAATCTAGCTAAACTTGTGCAAACCACTGAACTGTAGAGGGAGGTGATGCAGAAAGCGTGGCCATCTGGGCCTGCCTGAATAGGAAGAGAAGAAAACACCCTTACCGTGAGAGTCACTGGCTGTTATTAAAGCCAGGATTACTTTTACAGGAGTGCCAAATCTTACTAATTAATTTTCAGATTTATACTTCAGAGTCTCTGGCAGTCATCATGTCATTCAAAAAGCAGTCACAGACTGTTCGCGAATCTTAAAGCACAAGCCTCTTTCAATTCTGCAGAGTTTCAGTACTTCGGGTGCTCCTAACATTTGGTTTCCAGATACACCTCTTCCCTAAGAGTAAACTCTGCCAAAAATATGTAACTTATTCTTACAGTAGTATTTTTGTGGCCATTCTTTTCATCAAAGAAGGCTTCTTTGGTAAGAGCACTGAACACCAGAAGCAATAACATGCTACATTCACCACCTCATTATTTTTATACCCACACCCTGGCACAACATTTTTGCCCAAAATCTCACAATCAAAAAGGATCTGAACGAGAGCTTCTGACTTTGACTCTGCTAAACACATTGCACTAATAGAAGTCACAATCAAGTCATGAACACAAGGCGGCAGAACAAAACCAAAACTTTACACGAGAAAGGATTTTATTTGAGGTTAACAGCATTCCCACTCATTTCAAATGGGCTAGGGCTTCTCAAGTGCAGGAAGCTTTGAGAGATCCTCTGGTGAAGGAGCCGTTGACAATTTTTTCCCCTATTTATGAGACTGATATCCCTGATCTGTGTTAATAAGGGCCCAGGTAAATGCTGTCTCCTTATTTTGGAGGAAATGCTCTCCCTGTTTTTTGACTGCAGCAGGCCCACAGCTGGTTTTAATGCTATGTCCAGTTAAATGACGAGAGCCTGTTCGCAATCAATGAGACACGTTATTTCTTAACCGCCGCCTTCGTAATCGCCCCCAGAGCGGGAGGGGGCCGGGGGCAGCGGGGGCAGCGGGCGGG
>VZRU01017574.1:0-23248 GCA_013398155.1 Pedionomus torquatus | reverse complement strand
ATCCTAAAAGAATTGGTGTTGGGCACTTTTGGTGTCCGGTAGCTGGTTGCTCCATGTGTTTCTGCATGCGTTCATAGGCACGCTTTTGCATTTATGTGCACAGGTACACGTTTATACTCCTTAAGCTATCTGTGTAAGGATGTTTCAGCTGGAAGTGCTGCAGCTGTCATGTAGCAGGAAGTTATCCTGCGAGATGTTAGTGATGACCTTGCTGTACGTCAAAGGGTTTTCTCTGGGGTTCGCTTCTGTCTCTTGTGTTATATTCTAGTTACATTGTAACTAAACCAGCATTTATTGAGTTGGAGAGGGTAAATGTAATATTTCCTTTTCTTATACATGCTACTTAGATATTTATCATTTGTTGATTCTTTATTAAATGCTTTATAAACATTTGACTAAAAAATGTAAACTTCATCCTGATTCATTTTACTCTTTCAAATATTTTAATTCCGTCTCATCTGGACCTTTTCTGATCTTGCTATCTTTTTGGAAATACCTGAAATGGGATGTAGCCTTTTAGGAGAAGTGCACATAGATGGGTATAATCTTAACCTCTTTAATACTTGTTCTATGGTATGTATGTGCAAATCTGGGTCAGTATCACCTGTTTTTTAGACCAGAAAATTTTGCTCTTACTCTATTTATTGAAGCATAGCATTTGGATTCCTGTAAGAGAGCCTTGGATACAAATAAAAATGAGTTTATAATCTAGATGCTACCTTTCAAATTAGGATTCTCCAAATTGTTTGCCTCATTTGCCTTTTTCAGAAGTCTCTCTCTGATTATTATGATGTCTGATAACATTTTTCTCCATTCTTCTCAACATTTACTTTAAGGCCTGTTTTAAAATCTGAGAAACAGGAAGACAGCAAGATCATTTATTAGAAAAGCCAAAGAAGTTAAATATTTGTTCCTATAACAGATTAAAAAAAAATTTTGACTGTGCTTTCTTATATTGGAAGCTGCATTTGAATATTCTACAAATACTCTATTTGGTTTTGGAGATCTAATAGTAGATTGTGAACGTTCACATATTTCTGTTAGACAGTAAATGTTGATATTTGATGCATCCATAGAATGGCTGCAAGCTATCAATATATTGGCTTTTCCTGTCACTGAGTGTTACTAATGGTACATGACAACTGTAGTCATGGTTTATCTCTAATAATTCCAGGGTGCTTTATTGAGATTGTTTTGTCTAATAATTCCAGGGTGCTTTTGAGATTGAGGCCAGTGCTCACTAAGTAAATGCTAGACTTTAACTCACTGAGATGTAGCTATGGCCAAGATGGAAAGAATTCTGCACTACTGCTATGCAGCACTTCAAGTAGCACACCAGGGGAGATGATTGTATGGTGGAAGGTGTTGCTGAGTGATTTCCACACAGTTCAAGACACTAGCATAATCTTAATCTTGCCCTACCTGCTCTTTAAAATGAGAATGTGCCCAGTACATGGCATCCAAGACAGCATGGGTAATAGTCTCAGACATCATGTCAGCCTACCTGAAATGCATCCTTTGATCCGTGAACCAACTTGAACAGCAGAAAAAACCAGAATTCCTAACATGATCAGCCAACTTTTTTTTTTTTTTTAATTTGTTCTTTTCTGTTGCTAGTAAATAAAACAAACAGAGCGAACAACTCAGACTTGGAGAAGATTAGTGCACTATGATTATGTGGAATACTCTACAGAATTAAGCTCTCTGTACAATTAAACAAAGAAACACTTTAATACACTTTACTCATTATTTAAAACATTTTTATGGTTGCACTTAGCAAAAAACTGGCAAGTTACATTGCGTTTTGATCCGCTGCTCTCCATTTGCTTTGGAGTGTATCCAGGCTTGAGTTGTGCCAGAAGTGGTTTTCCAGTTCTGTTCCAGGGGATGAATGTCTAATTATTATTCAATGCACATGACTTAGTAGAATATACAAGTGATGGAAGAAGCCGACTCTGTAATATCCTTTTAAGCGTTACAAGTGCTTTCCTTCATTTTTGTGTTGCCTAGCTCATATTTAGAAGTCTTGATGGAAGAGTGGAGCGGAAAGGAGAAATTGTTTCCTGGTTTTGAACACACTTTTTTGATAATTTTGGAACTCTCAGTCCTTCTGTCACTCTGAATATGTTATTATTAAAAATGTTTCATAGTTTGTCATGACTCCAGATGAAGTCTGCCTATATGTATTGCTCCCTAATCTCTGTACATATTGTTCCCTACCCTCTGTCTGTGACTTCTTTCCGGGAAATGTGTTCAAACGATCTGTATAGCATATGTGCAGTAAGTCCTCTGCATTAGGTGCATGTGTGACCTAACCAGGTTCAGTAAATCCAGGTTCCTGCTGCATTAGTACAGCACACGCACATCAGTTCTGGCGCTTCTGAGGTGAAGTGGACTAAGTGTGTCTACAATCACAGACCGATTCTGGGGAGGAAATAGAAATTTGATAGGGGGAGTGTATGGGAAGAAACTAAATAATGTTTGGTTTTCAGCTGAACGGGATAAGGAGGTCTTTACTAGAAAAGCAATTGCTTTTGAATTGGAGAGAGTGGAACCTTGTGGTCTTCTGTAAGCAGATACATGCTCTTGTCTGAGCTCTGAACTGGCAGGACATAAGTCTCTTGCAAGTCAAAAGCTATGCGACAGTGTTGGCACAGTGCTGAGCCAAAAATAAATCTAGTTTCTCTGGAACTTCCTGCCAAGTATATGATGTAGTCAGATGGCATTTGGGGAGGATTTTCTGTCCCAAACGCATTTTCTTTTTGCCTGAGAAGGAGGACAGATTTGGATAAACCCATATATACTGTATTCTGTACTATACTCTTAACATGGTCAATACTCCTCAGTGGTCCTGAGGCCTGCAATGTGCATTGAATAAAAAAAAATTGCATTAAATAGCATGTTGGTTTTAAGTTTATTATTATAAAGGTTCATAGAAGGAGTCGGTGAGAAATTCTGAGGAATTAAGGTTTGTTAGAAAAAACGCTTTGGTTGCCAAGCAGTTTTGCCAAGCAGTTTTTACATGTGAGACAGCTTTGCCTAAACTCGCTATATTTATTTCTATTGATCTTTCTTGGATTTTATCAGTAGTTTTGGGTGCTGGGTAATTTATGTTCTACAATTTTAGTGTTATTAGAAATAGTAAACAAACAAACAAGTAACCCACAGCTGACAAAATCCCCTTGTCTCTAAAGGAAATCACTGTATCTTATCTTTCAATTAGATGAAAGACAATTATTACCACTTATTTATTATAAATCATGACTCACAAGAGCTTCCTCTAATGAATGTGTGGGGAAATACTGAAGAAAGTAAATTTATTGGAACTCCCAGTAATCGTATTAATAGAAGACGTTTTGTAGAGAAGAATCTTGTGAAAGGCTTTAGAAAGACCATTGTCAGAATTGTCTGTAAAAATTATTTTATGGAATCCTCATTTCTAATTCTCCCTGTAGTTGTTCTGCAATATTTTATTAAGGATCTGGGTAATTAAGTAGTTTTGAATGGTTGACTTCTGAAAACAAAAATCAAATTGAAAAAAAAATCAAATACTTTTTTTATCTTTTCTATTCAAACTCTGCCTTGAGCATCCTGTTCTCTGCATACTTATTTTCCAGACTGACTGCAGCTGTGGAACTCTAATCCTTCGTATATTTGCATTTAGTATCTGCAAATGACATTTGTGTCCTTCTTGCAGTTGCTTGTTCATAATAATCTGCAACCCATGTATTATTTTTTTTTTAAAGTTTTATGAGCATCTGTCTTGCACAGATGTTGCTTGAATCACTGAAAACTGCCTGCCATTATGTTTGGTATCCTTCTTGTTTGTGGGTAGAATTTCACATAATAAAAGAAGTTCTCATGTTACTTTGAATCTCTGAAAGTGTGTGTGATTTGGCATCTGTGAGCTAGAAAGCCCTGGAAGATGCTGGTATCTTGAAATAAATGTACCCAGAAACTCTGCACTAATGCAATTTCTGTCGTGGCTTGGTTTTGTGTGGCGTTGGGTGTCAAAACATGGAATATATTTCAATTTGTGATAGTTTCTGGCAAATCATACTTTTCTTTGGATAAATAAAACTAAAAATTGCATTTAAGAAGAAGTACTTAAAGGTTCCAGAGGACTTGGTGCTTATCAGAAGAAAGGAAATGTCTTGCCATAGCTTCTGCTTTGATTTGATTAATTGAATTTCAAATTCTTTGATTTTGGGGCAATGTCTATTTTATAGCAAAAAAATACTATGTCCCCTAATGTTCTTTGTCTTCCAACTTGGATAACAGAACTTAAAGAAAATATGTGGAATACTTTGTAGAATTCAATATGGGATAAACTGGGACTTGGAGCATAAGAATAGGTCCCCTGTAGCCTGTCCCAAAGAAGCTAAGTAAAAATAAATCTAACATTGAACATTTATCAAGAGTGGTTCTAAGTGTTGACATTCAAGTGTTTGTTTCTTTGGCACAGAAAAAAATTGAACATTGTTCAGATGTACATTAGGTTCTTTCACATTGTAAGAATAGATGCAGTTTGTTTATAGATGGCAGGTTTGAAGAGGAAAAATGTAGGAAATGCTATAATTGAACACCCTCTATGTTGACACCCCTCCTCCCCTTCCGATTTGCGTAGTTGGATCTACCCTTGTATTGCAGCCAGCCCTTTTGTAGAGAAAGCCATGAACTTCAGTGTTTCAATGAATTAAATCATGCTGCTTGAATTTGAAACAATTTTTTTACCTTATTTTTAACTCGTGCTTTTATTTACCCTCTGGAAGAAATAGTACCAAGACTTATCTGAAGAATGGGACTTACAGGGAAAGTGTTTCCTTCAAAAATGTACAGAGGTTATGTCAAGATATGAGAACTTCTGGCAGAATTAAAAAAAATCAATTCGAAAAAACATAATTAAACTTCATAAATGAAAACCACTTGAAAATTAAAGTACACGAATTGATAGAGAAAGCACCTAGCTTCACTACTGAATTCTTAAATTATGACTGTACTATAGTGCTATTTACTTAAACAAACAAACACACAAACAAACCTAAATCCCCATTTCTGGAGAAAGCTTTTATGTATAGGGATGTCATCTATCAGCTTTTCCAGCTGCTGTAGGCCAAGTGCTGGATGGAGAACAGAAGACTATCATTCTTTCTTGATCTGCATAGTGTCTTTCAGCAGCTCTAGGCTGAATATAGAGCGTAGGAAGGTGAGTAGGAGAAGGAGAAAAGGAGTTACCTGAAATGAAAAACGACTTTTTTTTTTTTTTTTCCCTTTGGCTGGCAGCAAATTGAGGTGGAGCATCATAAGCTGTTTAAAAACATCCTTTTCAGATTAGATGCTCAAGGGTTTTGTTGCTGGAGTTGTGTGTGATTGTTGTGTTTACGACTTATTCTTATGAAATACATGATGAAACTTTGAGTTAGATTCACAACACTATGTTGGTGGTATATACGTATATATTTAGATAGAAAAAGACATTTCATAAGTCAGCTCTGTGACAGTGTGTATGAAGAAGTGAAGGGTGGTTTAAGTCAGCCTTTGTCAATGCAGCAATTCTAACTTCAGTCTGGCACATCTTCATTGTAAGGGGGCTGACCACTGAGCTATGTAGAGCATTGCTGGGGTAGTCCAAGGTGCTCCTCTGACCCCACGCTCTGTTAATTTACTTTATGTGCAGCTGAAGTGGCAGGGTGGGCATGCACCCATACCTTAGCTACTCTGGCTTGTTGTTTGTTTGACTGCTGGAAGCTTCCAGTGAAAAGGCTTTTTTGTTAAGAGGATGATTCTCGTGAGTATGAGACCTGAGTGTGTTTGCTTCTACACCCTGCTATGCGGTGGTAACCTTTGAGAGCAGATTTGGGCAAGGGAGAGGAAGTGGGAATAACGGGCAGTTGTTTGTTCTGTTGGCTAAAACTTAATTTTAAACAAAAAGATGAGTAGCAGAAAATAATGAACATGCATTCATTGTGTGGTTATCAATAATTGCATATGATATGCTTTTTATAAAGAAAATTAATCATGCTTTAATTACAAATAGCTTTTGTACATCTCTATCTCATTGTGCTTGCAAAGTCAAAGAAGATAATTCTTTCTGTTGATGCTGTATCTAGTTACAGAAACATTAGGCCAAAGTAAAAATAGATGAATGACTCACCTAGTTAAATAATTTCAGGAACTGTACTATGGAGCAATCACTGGTATTATTACTATGTTGAAACCAGCAAAAAAAAGAAAAAAAAATTAAACTCTAGGTTATGAAACCATGACTTTTTAGGTGGTATAAGAAAAAAAAAAAAGGTGAATTATTACAGAAGACCTTGAAACTGCACGACTATGCTATAGGAGTTCTTATTTGTAAGTGCTAAAACTAATATGTATCATCTGTCCTTCAACCACTAGAAAGTATGAAGATAGCAAGGAAAAAGTATGTTATGTTCTCTAGATAGACTAAAAAAAATCTGTATGTTCATAACTGATCCAGATCAGGCAATCCCTTATTCCAGTACCTTAAATGGTTTTGATCTACTGGTTTGGTTCTCCTCTCAGTTCAAAACTGTGTTTCAAGAGACCTCTGCTGGAGGGCTGTCTCAGAGACGGTAACCTGGGTTTCCTGGGACAGATCCGCTGGAGTCGAATAGATCTCTTTGGTTTTGTTTTGGTTTATTTTATGTAGTGTGGGCGTAAGAACTAATCTATGTAAAGACTCCATATGTCCTGCTTACAGCTTTCCTTTGGTTCTAGAAGTGAGAACAGGGAGAGAGACACTCCTAGAGCTCTGCCATAGCACCTCTGCTAGTTTCCCAGAGCTGTGAAAGAAGGATGCTTGTGGATAATAAGTGCATTTTGTACATGGGCAGTTGTTCAGGACAAGGATTCTGAAGTAGGAAAGTTGTGCTGGAGAAACTGAAGAAGTGTATGAGGCACTGAGTAGTGCTGGGAGCTTACTTGAGAACGGAAGACTAGAACCGAGGCCAGTGTTGCAGAACCAGATGGAAATAGATGGGGAAAAAAAACAGATACTGTGTTGAATATGCTGTGTACGTGAATATGCTGTGTGTATTACAGAAAGGAATATTCACTTTGCTTTCCTCACAATCTAAAACATGAATGGTTAAAAAAAAATTGCTTGCAGTACATGGTCTTCTTTAAACTGGCTTCACTTGCAGCACTGGCAGTGGAGGAACAAAATCTAAAAATGGGGCAAAGAAGTTTAAAATGTTGTTAATACAAATATTTTGGAATATTTCTACTGATTTTGCTGAGGTGCACTATCCTTTGGTTGTGCTGACACAGTGATTTGCAGGCTTGCAGTGTGAATCCGGTAAACTCTGATTTCACCTGTGGTATAGACTCACAAACAGTTCTTTGGGTGTAATTATGTCAAAAATGGGCTTCAATATAGAGATCTGAAGAAGTGGGCGCAAAGCGATTTGCACCATACTGAATAGTTTGTATAGTGAAACTACAGTCTAAGCAAGTCCAAAGGTAACGATTGTTCTGTTTTGGTTCTGATCTTAAAACACAGTATGACACTAATGAGTTTTTGAATAGAACTATTTAGTTACCAGTGTAATATTTAGTTATTTTAAACTAAATAGTTTAAATAACTAAATAATAAAATAAACTAAATAACTAATAGTTATTTAAAACTAAATAGTTCTATTCCTGTAGCTGTGTGACCAGATCATCTTGTGGTTTTTCAGCTGCAATACAGAAAATTCTAGCTTAGTATGTTAAAGTAAATAGAAATCACTTTCTTAAATCTCCAGATGCTGGGCTATAACTATAATATTTATTCAAAGGCAGAGGAACTGGTCTTGAAGCAAGGAAAGCAGGTTTTGAGATAAAGTGAACAAGTGTGTGTGTGTATGATCCTATGGAAAGAAAATATCCACTTTCAAGTCAGGCCTCTTGTGTTAGGCTTGTACACAAGTGTGTTACAACTCTCATTTACTTCATTAAGATGTCTGAAGTTTAAGTTCTCAAATAAATTTTAGTGATGCTGCTAATTCTTCGCTAAAGCTTTGAATTCTTGTGCTGAGCAAAGTGAAGAATGTGCAGATTTGAACAAGCTTCAGTAGGTCACATAAAGACAACATTAAAACATTTTTGTTCTACTGTAGAAGGAGAGAAATAGAAAATTGTAGTTAGAGCAGTGAACTGTGACTGGAGATCTAAATTTAGGTGCAAGTCATAGTCTGTGAGGCCTTGGGGGGTTTGATCTGTTTCTGCTTGTCCTCAGGAGAAGTGTTCACCCACTTTGTGTCTAAATTTTCATTCCTGCAGAGATTGTGGATATGTATTTATTAGTGTCTTGGAACCACAAACACTACTTTGATTGATTTTCACTACTTTGAAATTTCACATGTGCTTTGAAGGGACATAAAGCATGATGAGAAATAGTGATGTTAGAACTGCTTAAAGACCATATGGGTGTGTTCCTGCTTTTCCGTGTTACTTGTTGGCTTAACTTCTTACAGTATTCAGTTTGGACTTTTTGGTGGGTTGGAAGGGGTGCGTGCGTTTGTGTGTGTGTGAGGGGGTGGGGATTAAGATTTTCTTGGACTGAGGCCTTTTGACTTTGGCAGCATTGTATCTTTTGGGTTGTTTGGGCATAATGGGTCTGTAGTCCTCTCAAAATCCAGCCAAAAGGCTCTCAGTATTTCTCATAGAGTGAGTCATGTGAATTTGGGACCACTCTTCTACATTTGAAAGTGTTAAAACACCATGTGTGCACTTTCCCCTTGAGTTACAATTACCCATTTATTTTTAAAAATTATGATGCTGTAAAATGGAATGATAATAGGATATAAAATTAAGGGCTGGGCATGTAGCATAGTCCAGCCTCTGACCCCAGTGCAGTAGATAGAAGACTTGTGGAATTAATTTCTAAAGGGTGTTCTGGATGCTAAAAGCTGATGTGGATTTTAAGGAGTCTGTGTAAGTTCATGAAAGTAAATCATTTGAGATTTACTAAATATAGAACATCACATCTGCCTTAGCAGGTTCTTCTAGAGAAAAATGGGAGCACATTTATGTTATATGTTCTCACTCTTCGATGTCAGCTATCTATAGCTATTGCTGAAGATCAGAATACTAGTATAAATTAATCTCGTACTGACCCAGTACAGCTTCTCTTGTGCACTTCCCTTCAGAATCTGCTGATTCTGACTTTCTAATTATTTTCTAATCCTGATTTGAGTATGAAAATCAAATTGTTAGCACACAAGACACTTAGCTCTCCCTCTATTCTTAATGTATAAATACTTTTTTCCTCTGTCCATAGTGGAAAAATGTAAATGTGAGATCACAGAAACAACAGGAAAGCCTTGCATGCAGTTATGAAAAAGACCACTGAAGGTGAGGCTAGTACAGAGGAATTTTACTTGTGTAATTAAATGGGGTCACTTCAAGGAAGGACTGGAAGACTTCAGTATGTGACACCTGTCCCCAGTACCCACCCTGCTCACTGTGTCTTGCATCTATATATACATTAACACAAGATTATTTTTTTACCAGATTGCTGGTCTGTTAGATTTGGTTTACCAGAAGTGAAACCTGAGTAACTGGTTTTAGAGAAAACTGGAAGTAGGTGAGCTCTGATAGTTACGATTTTGATCAGACTTGTTCTTGCAGCCTGTCTTGCCCTATGAAGGTCTGTCACATTTTGGGTTTTTTTATGTATATCTTCATTTTCCTTCTACCTATATAAGTCAAACTGACTTCCCCTGTCAGTTTTGCTCACTGAAGGAAGCAAATGTTCCATGTGATGCAGTCTGCTTATTTTATCACTGTGGAAGTCAAATTCTAAAAGATGAAATAGGAAATCATGTTTGTTTCTATGGTTCTGACTACTAATGGATTACAGAGGGTATTTTCTCTTTGTTTCCTTTAGGTACGTTTCTCATATATGAGGATGAAGTATCTCTTCATCTCTTGGTTAGTAGTATTTATTGGCAGCTGGGTTATGTATGTCCAGTATTCCACCTATACAGAACTATGCAGAGGACATGACTGTAGGAAAATAATAGTAAGTATATTTAGCATAGCCGTCTTAAGTGTTTGTTCTGACTAATTCCACAGCCACTTGTAAATTAATCAAATTCTGATATTCCATCCTGTTGAAGTAAGATTACATCTTCAATTACAGACAAAACTATTTATGTTTCTAAACCTTGTTTTGGTATAGGTTTATTAAAATTGTCTCGTTATATTTTTCTTTCAAGGGTCAGGTGTTGGGAAAGATACAGTTGTTGCCTTCTTTCTTAGGAAATTTGTTACATATTTTTCTCCCTCTTTGTTTCAGTGTGATAAATATAAGACTGGAGTTATTGATGGGTCAGCGTGTAGCAGTCTTTGTGCTAAAGAAACATTGTATTTTGGAAAATGTTTGTCAACAAAGCCCAACAACCAGGTAAGGCTTTACTCATCCAACCTAGTTTTATTATTCCCCACTGAAATGTCGTTCTTTAGAACATCAAGTAGACCTTGCTGTCAGTAAGTGGTATCTGTCTGATACGGATTATTTCAAACTCTATTTGCTGTGACATGCTGAGCATGTTTATATATAACATATATCATATACCTATACAGAGAGAATATCTAGGTATACTATATACAATATGCACCTATATATAATATTGCATATGATTCCTCTGTGTTGAGGGGCATATTACTATTTTTATAAACATGTATATAACATGTATGGATTCTTCCACATTTTAACAGTGTACTACTTCTCTGCTATCCTGCTTTCCAAATAGAAGCAGCAGCCTCTTCACCTATGCCAAGATGGTAGTATTGCCAATATACAGTTTATGAAGTTCTCTTATTTTGACAGTGTAGTGTCTCTTAAATACCTGCAGTAGTGTATTGTGTCTGAAGTTGCCATTGTTTGAATATGCTCTGTGCATTGTCTGTACTCAGTGCTCTGTTTTCTAATTTGCAGCAGTGGTTGGAGTACAGGTGGTCTTTAGATGACAGGCTTCTACAGCGTGTCTTACCTTTTCCCCTCTTTTCCTGCATAGATGTATTTAGGAATCTGGGGAAATCTCCAAGGTGTTATAAAATGCCAGATGGAGGAAGCTACCCAAACTGATTTTGGTACTGACCCGGAACCAAGGAAGGAAATAGTGCTATTTGATAAGCCAACAAGAGGAACCACGGTTGAAAAATTCAAAGAAATGGTATATGGTCTTTTTAAAGTACGTATATGCATATTTATTCTACTTTGATAGAAAGGCTTGTTTTCCTGCACCTGGAGAGAATGTCCTGTTGTGCGAGCCTTGTTCAAGTGTACATCAGAAAAACAGTCGGCACAAAAATTGTTCTTCACAGAGGTGCTTATCTTGAAGTTTAAACTAACTAATATCAGTTTTTTTCCTTGCATTATAATAGATGCAAGCTGGTATGCATCTTGCATATCTACAGCTTTCACTTGTATTTGTATAGAAAATATGGTAAAAAGATATTTTTTTTGCTTCTTTTGGGGTTATTGTAACTAGATACAAAGACTGAAGCACAAATTGGAAACTGTTCCTGCTTGGGAAGAGTTACTGTGTTAACTGGGCAGCAAGAATGTCTCTACCCAGAGTGACCAGCAATACTTCTCCCAGTTCTTTCTGTGTTATATTAATGTGATGTTTATTTCTGTTGCCTTAATGCTACCCCAGAATTTTCATAATATAGTCATCACGCTGATGCTGTGTCAATACTGATTTTAGTTTTTTTTTTCTTAAAACTTATTTGCTGTTGAAAATAATGAAAACATGAAAATAATGCTGTTCTAGTTGAGTGAGCATATGTGCACACATAGAAGATAATTATGTAAAGCTGATGACAGTCGTCATGTATTACAGTAGCTTTGTTTCTAAGAAAGGCTGAGCAGCAGGTGTTTTAGAGAAGCTTTTCCTAAATTCTCCTAAAATCTAATGTGCCTTTCTGTGTGTGTTGGTGGGAGTTGAAAATGCAGCAGCTGATTCCAGCAATGGCTGCTTTCTCTCTATTGATACAATGGAGGGTGGTTATATCAAATGAAAAAATCAGGTATTTCAGTATGCTTATCAAATAGGATTTGTACCCAGTATATCTTGGTACTTTTTATAGCTCGCCAAAATATAGTTGATGCTGTAATTTTTCTACACCTGTAAGGTTTAATCAGCTGAAAACTAAATCTGATCCAAACACTTGAATTCTACATACTAGTACTTTCAGGAGATCTTATACTTAGTGCCTTTGAAAATGGAACAAAACAGGAGCTCTTCAGGCTTCTGATAGCAAGTCCTGTAACGCCTATAACCAATGAAAGCTAGAGCTTACCATACCGTAACTGCACTGTCCATAGGAGAGTAACACTCCTGTTGGTGGTATTGACAGGTGGATTGGTGGTAGTTGATGAAATTACACTCCATGTTTTCTGTTTGTTTTTAGGCAAAATTGGGTGAACAAGGAAATCTTTCAGAACTGGTTAATCTCATCCTGTCGTTTGCTGATGGAAACAAAGACGGTCGAGTTTCTTTGCCAGAGGCGAAATCTGCATGGGCACTTCTGCAGCTGGATGAGTTTCTTTTAATGGTGATCCTGCAGGATAAAGAACATACTCCCAAGCTGATGGGGTTTTGTGGGGATCTTTATGTGACTGAAAGAGTTGAATATACCTCTCTCTATGGAATCAGCCTTCCATGGATCATAGAACTTCTCATTCCCTCTGGCTTCAGGAGGAGCATGGACCAATGGTTTACTCCATCATGGCCAAGGAAGGCAAAAATAGCTATAGGGCTTCTAGAATTTGTGGAAGATATTTTCCATGGACCTTATGGAAACTTTCTTATGTGTGATACAAGTGCCAAAAACTTGGGATATAATGATAAATATGATTTGAAAATGATGGACATGAAAAAAATTGTGCCAGAGATGAATTTGAAGGAAATAATTAAAGATCGTCAGTGTGAATCAGATTTGGACTGTGTTTATGGTACAGACTGTAGAACTCTGTGTGACCAAAGCAAAATGAGGTGTACCACAGAAGTAATTCAGCCAAACCTGGCAAAAGCCTGTCAGCTACTTAAAGACTATCTGCTTCGTGGTGCTCCTTCTGATATCCATGAAGAACTAGAAAAACAGCTGTATTTGTGTATTGCCCTTAAAGTCACAGCAAATCAGATGGAAATGGAGCATTCTTTAATACTCAATAACCTAAAAACTTTACTGTGGAAGAAGATCTCCCACACAAATGATTCCTAGCTTCCCCACCAGCAGATGGTGCCTGCCACTAGGGGCCGGCTACCACATTTGATAAAAACAATCTGCAGCACTTTTAAAGACACTTCTTTACTCAAACTTCACGAATGGCTCTTTAACTCTTGACCTTCAAGTCAGGACCTTATGATGGGGCTTCTTAAAGAATAACGTGCCACAAAACAATCGGGCAGAGGCCAGAAGCACTTCTGGTGTTCCAGTACTGTGTTATGGAAAACAAAACCCTGCATGCTTGACTGTTCTGTGCACTTTGTCAGATCTTTACCAGGATGAAAGCATTCACTGTGCCACCGCATCAACTGATGGAACATCTTACAATTCTGTGAAAATCATTCCCACTTGTGAAATACCTGCAAAAGATTTTTATCCTAAGTAGTTTTATGACAAACCAGCACTACTGCAAATAATGTGTCCAAGTCCAAGCTGCTGTTGTGAACAAACTGAACTGTGAGATTTGAAGTTTACTAATACCTTGGCATGGCAGAATTTGCACATTAATAATTTTTAAACTGTGGAAAAATTAGAATTTTATTCTAGAGCCAACAGGTTGTAATATGAGACTTAAATCAGATTATGTTTACACCTTGTTACCTCATGCTTACTTCTTGAATGTTTAAGTAGTTCAATGTTTTTTAATTGAGTCCTTACACAGTGAACCATGTTGGAAGCCAAGAATTTTGGAGTATGTTATTTCTTAAAATCATGCATATAGTCTAGCAGCAATATCAACATCCATTTCAAAAGCTGTAATTATTGTACTTCAGTTAAAACCTTTAACCCAAATTAAGCTGTAAGAAATACTGAAAAGTAAGGAGGTTGCGGACTAAGCTATTTCGTGAGAACTGAAGGTAATTTTAAAAAATACTGATAGCAGAAACGTCCTAACAGTTAAAAAAAAAAAAAAGCCTACATTGTGGAGGAATCTGCTCTGTGATATGTAAAACAAGTAATAATTGTGGATTAAATCTTGACTTTTTACTGTCCTTCCAAATTTAGCTACAGACTTACATTTAAATAATCTCAAACTATTGCAGGAAGCATGTAAGCCAGGGCTAGACCTGAACTGTAGGACATAAGCTAGACTGTTCAGGATCATGGAATGTTGCTTAAATAAGAGCCCTGGAGACAGTGACAGAGGTGGAACATAAGTGAGCTGTAGTATTTTGCTATTTCTTTTTTTTTTTTTTTCCCAGTAACATCTATGAATCCCTGTCAAGTCTCAAGCCACAAGTCAGTAACACCATCTGATCCAGGCACTCCACATGGCATGACCACTGTAGCACCTTCTGCATCCCTGGTGTTCTCAGTCTTACATCTGCGTTCACAATTATGCAGAAGTGGATGTCCAAAAAACACATTAATACTGTATTCAAGAACACTCACCTGCTAACATTTAAATTGTAAATGCTTTAGCTATGAAATAGTTCAATCCTTAATGATTTTCATACCAGTTACCCCTATATTTCTAAATCCTGGCCCCTTAATTCTTTTTCAGCATGGGCAAAGACAAGCTTTATTTAAGTAGTTGGAAGATTGCTAATTGCTCCAGGTATCCTGTATTAAATGCATTCCTTGAATGATTAAACTGAAGTACAGGATGAATAAAGCAATTTCTCCAGAGCATATATAATCATATGCAGCTTGGGTTAAGACTGTACTGTTTTGTAAACATCAGCTTTTAAGAACTACTCTGCTAATTATTGTCTCTAAGTTGCTAATGTCCTCCAATCACAAGTTATTACACTCAAATGTAAAGTGGTCATGTTCTTGGTGGAAAAATCTGCCCATAATTGCTACTAGGTTGAATCCAAAATGACATCGGGTGTTTCAAACTGGAAAACATGTTTGATAGCGCAGTTTGTTGTACAGAACCTTCATTTCCATTGCTGTTGCATTGGGGAAAAAATGCTTTTGTTTACAATAAATCACAGGCCTCCTTTTCTCTTTGAATAGCAGTACTTACTTATCAGTATCTTGAAGCAAAACATTCTTCTGCGTAGCCTACTTGACTCTTGCTTTAACTGTGCAAGTAACTTCAGTAAGTCTAAGTATGAAACTGTAATAATAAGTATGTAAGAGAAAGTGAGGGATAGGGACAAGTCAAAGCCTGTGTAACCAAGCACATATATGCAACTTGAAAGTGAATCCTCTCACCTAATCACTTAATAATGTGAAGTATTTAGCTTAAGACAGTACCTCTTTCAATGGCAGCCAGAGCTTGGAGCTGAGTACATGGAAGTGCTTCCATCAGTTACAGGAATACATGTCTAATTGAAATATTTCCAGCATTAGCTGCAATTAAATCACAGTAGGGAAAGTGTTGTCATTTGTGTTTCTGAATGCTTAAGGCTGCCTTTGGGCAGAGGCTTTAGAACCTACTGTGACAACTCCTCTGCTCTTTTAAGCTACATAGAGATTCCCCCGTAACGTTAAGTATGCTGAAAGAAAAACTCAAGGTCACATAAAGCCTCTTTAAAAATTTAAAATCTTTCCGTAGCTAGAAGCAGCAAGTTCTTACAGCTAGTCTTTCATACTAGTCATCCGAAAAATTAATCAGATTGATTTCCCCTTCTGATTTTAGTAATTCTAAACACAGCAGCCTTAGTTTTGAAGTCGTCTCCCTCGTGAAGGAGTTCAGTTCACACAGTACTTTAAAGGGGGGAAAAATGCCTGAAGGCTACAGAAGAGCTGGATCTTAAGAAAAAAAAAGTATTCTGCATCTTTAGCAGACATTATTAAGCCAGTCTTACACAGTTGCTTACTCAATAAATTTATTGCCACTTTTTCCAAAGCTTCATAGAAAACTGTGGAAGTTGTCTTAACTATCAGCTGCACGCTCCTGGGCCCTGAGAAAGCTAGCCTTCTTCTGAGCAACACGATCTTTCTTCTGGGCGAGGGACATCTTGGGACAGTTCCATCTGCAAGGAAAGCACAGTGTTATGATGTATCGAAGGCAGAAATAGGCAAAAAGGTAGCCAAGAAAGCTGTTGATTAAGAGTGCTATCCTGGAACGTGTTCTCACTTCTGTAACGTGCTTTTATTTCCTCATAATTCTTTAAGACTGTAATTAAGGCACCACAAAAAGGCACGGTTAGACTGTAGCAGTTCAATTCCTGAACAGTTAAGCTCAGTACTCTTTTATGATTGGGAGTATATGCAATATACTCTAACGCAATAGATGTGCCTTGATTTCTTTTTTCCCAGACCCCTGGAAAATCAAAATAATTTAGTACTGAGAAATTAGTCAGCCTACACTCTCCTGAAGAGAGGCAACTTTCCCACTGAAAACATTAAGACCTGAACATACACGCTTAAGAATTCCAGCTATTCAGGCCACAAGTATACTCCACTTCTAAATGTATTTTTCTTTAACATAGTTAAGGGCTCTTAAGTTTTAGGATTCCTGATGCTAACACCTAGCAAAGATTTGCAGAAGTACTTGCATCTCCATCTGATCTAGAACACATACGAGTTTTGACACAAACTACAACATGAACCACATCACTTGTTTTAATGTAACTAAAATACCTTCAACAGGCAAGTCACACTCATAGTAAAGAAGATGGGAGTTTTACCTCTTTTTCTTGACTTCTCTCTTAGGTTTCTTTTCATGGACTGGATTATCCCGTATAGCAGCATGAGCTTTTTTATACATTTCTTCCATCTTAAAAATAAAAAAAAAATAATCGTAAATTCTCCATAGTGGTCCAGTAGCAGGATCATATCAAAAATACCCTTACCCAAACAGGCACTAAACAAGGTTTCATTACAATACAGCTTGCAATTTTGTGTGCTTGCCTACAAAACACTTCCTTCATACTGCCATAACATACTGAAATTCTTACTATCACTGTAATATAAATATCTGAACCCATAATTTAGAAAAAAAACAGAGGAAGTAATTTTATCATTACTTTACAGTTAGGGAACCAAGCCCATAGAGCCATCAGCTTGCAGGTGAAATACTTTTCCCTCTGAAGCTTCTCAGTGCCATAGCTTTCCTACATTTAAATTAGAAGGCAGTCTAGAAAATTATTTTAAATCTCCATAGACTAAAATTCTTCATGTTCACTTATTAAACCAGAACTACTACCCACAAACTGTCATCAGACATATAATCTTACCATTTTCTATACCCCACTGTAGTACACGTTACAGAGCTACTTAGTAAGAGGGAAAGAGTTGAAGTTGCTGTGAAAGCAGCTACAGACTAAGAAGTCTCACAAGAACCACGACAGTCCCTTCAGCGTCTCCCCCAAGGATGCAGCAACAGAAATACATTAGCAGAGGCTACGCCTAAACAGCAGCTTCTGACAGCTCGTACAGCACATCACTGTACTTCAGTGACTGCTCTTTTAAGATGTAAGACAGGAAAATGGAAGTGATTTGTCCAGTTGCACAGATCCACAGCAAAAAATACCAGCAGATCCCATCTTTCTGCTCTTCTGTTCCAAAGACAACTATGGCTCCGTAATGACACCAATTTTAAGAATACCTTTGCTGGTGGTTAATTAAGACCAACAGATGCCAGCTATGAAAAATCTGGATGTATAAAGACCATCCAGCCACCAACATATATTCCAGTGAAGTGGGCCCAGGAATTAAGCTATAAATATCATTGAGTAAAATAGATAAAGTTTGCATTTACAATTCAACATTACTTACTTGGTAGTAAATCTAAGTTACAAAAAATTAGCAGTTAGTTAAGTTTACAACAAAAAAAAAACCACAAACAAAACCCACCCCCAAAGCCCCATAGCAATAAAGGGATAAAGAATGAAGTTAAGTTTTTCACAGCCTAAAAAAGGGACATGGGAACATTTGTTTCAAGCCTCAGCCCCACTAATTGGGGAAACCAAGCAAGAACATTACAGGCAGCAAAACAAGCCATCTGAACAGAGTTTAGCACTCCAAAGAAGCACCTTGGTAATCTTATGTATCTTCCAGTGTTTTATACAAAATGTTCTAAAATTTCAAGTAGCACCAAAATAGGATGTATTACACACTCTGCAATTTCCTGTGACGGCAGCTTCTACAACAGAACTAGCTTGGGCTACTCTATATGGGGCTATGGGGTAACGGTTTTAAATTGAAAGAGGGGAGATTTAATTTAGATATTAGGAAGAAATTCTTTCCTGTGAGGGTGGTGAGGCACTGGAACAGGTTGCCCAGAGAAGTTGTGGCTGCCCCATCCCTGGAAGTGTTCAAGGCCAGGCTGGAGGGGGCTTTGAGCAACCTGGTCTGGGGGGAGGTGTCCCTGCCCATGGCAGGGGGGTTGGAACTCGATCTTTATGGTCCCTTCCAGCCATAACCATTTTAGGATTCTATTCTATGATATGCACCTGGGACCTAAAACTACCTATAGGGACACACAAATAAAACAGACTTCACCTAGAGCACATCCTCACAGTTTCAACCACCAACACCTGTAGAAATTACAAGCTGTGGTGCAGGATTAGGAAGGAGAATGAATGAATGAGTAGCATGTATAAAAACTTCAAGTTAATTTCCATATCAAGAAACCCCATTAGTGGCCTAGCTTAGAATGCACTCCTGTAAGCTGGTATTTTGAGGCAGAACGATAAGCTTCACAGGAAGAAAAAAAAAACAACTCACTTTCAGAAGATCTTCAACACACTTAATGCAGGAAAAAATAGTATTTTTGCATGGATAACATACAACAAGAATTACATTATTTTACATATCCAGCTCACTTGCATTACTAGAGACGGCCCTACACAAGACGTGTCATCATGTCTATTAACGCACAAGAGCCAGCCAGATAAATCTTACCCCATCAGGTGTAATGTTGTTCTTTATGTATTGGGAGAACTGTTTTTTGTAAGCATCTTCATCCTCCTCCATCAGGTAACGCATATAATCTGCAACATTTTGGCCCATGATATGCTTGCGGTGAACCTCTGCATTGAATTCTTTACTTTCCGAGTCATAACCAGGGAAACGTTTGGTACTGTGAAACAGCAGTTACAGTCAGGTTCAGACACATCGCCAAATCCTCTAATTCAGTGGGGAAGTGCCACAAAGAAGTGACTGATATATCAAATTCTCCTACAGATCACTGAGGGATAGGACCCTCTAATTAAAAGCTAATATATACAGAAAATTAAGAAACAGAGGTTGTGAGTTCATCTCAGCTGCCATCAGTCCCGTCTTGAAACAGTGCAGTGCATCATATACACACCATGGACCAACTACAGAGTGTTCAGTCACTGGGAGTATCATCATGTAGCAGCCAAGTCAGAAAAACCGGACAATTGGTCAAGAATGACTAGGACAGCATGGGAGAGGGTAGGAAAATACAGAACAGATCTCAAGTTTCCCCTCCCCCCCCGCTGCTGCTAACAGAAAGCAGCAGTCAACTGTAGTATCAGTGTTAGATAACACTGCCAAAAAAAATAATTCTCTCGATTCAGTCATTTATAGCCTATGAACAGGGATTGTCAAAACTTCCACATGGAAATATTAAGTTTGGATGGACTGCTCAGGCCTACTATTGTACTGACAACTGTAGCCAGTGTCAGAGGTTTTGTACCTGGTACATACAGCTTTTCACAGTGAAATTAATACACACAATTTGCTAAAGATGTAAACCAACAGAATACTAAAGGCTATTAAGTGCACTCCCATCAGTTGATAATTTTAAGCAAAAGCAACAAGCTCTTTGTTTCTAAAAAATGAATAGCAACTCTTGATAGTTGCAAGATTCCCAGCAACACTATCAGAATTGCACTTGTGCAGTAGAAAACAACCAACAAACCAATTAAAAACGACCCCACCCCAGAATCTATGCTACATAATCATTACCAGCTTGTAACAACATTATTTCAACATGAAGTGACAGTATAAGACAGACTCATCACATACAGAAGGATCTCAGGTTAATTCTAAAGGAATTCTTCCAAACCGATTAGCTTACCTATGAGGGATTGACAGACCACCATCCACTGCACCCTTCAGAGCACCAAAGACTTTGTTTCCAGTAGTAGTTCTGGCAAGACCAGCATCCAGATAGCACGTGAAAGCACCAGGCTTTCCATCCACGCTTTCCACATTGTATTCATCGCCAGTCACTTCAACTTGGCCTTCATAGATCTTATCAAGACCAAATTTATTCAGAAGCTGTGGAGAAGGAAAAATAAAAGGTACTTCTGAAATTCTTTCAATTCATTGACAAAATGAAGACTCCTCCCCACCATCTTAAAACACAAATTTGCAGTAGAATCTTAGTATGTTTTCACAAATTTCCTTACAAAAATTATGCACCACATACTAACAGCAAAGCTTTTAACCACCGCCTTGATAAGCACATCTGTTAAGTTTCAACAGGTACATCACTGAACTTAAGACTTGTTCATGAGTGGTGGAAGCTATTTACATGTTTTCAAACTCTTAAACGTACATTTCTTACATTTTTTCTTTTATCCTGACCTGCCTCCACCAAATTTAAGTGCTGAGACTTAAAAGTGGGCTGCTGGAGTTGGAACTGCATTATGTCACACTTCACACTGTGATTTGACGGTCACAAGAGGCCATCAAATCTATATGGTAAAGAGCAAAAGTTAGTATTTAGAGAAGGCCACGGAGTCAGGCATCTATACTAACATGTCACTTAAGACAGTGGGCTTTCCCTTTTATAAGAAAACCAGAAAACCAGAGGAACATCTTCCAGACAACCTGACAGATACCTACCCTGCGTGCCAGCAGCAGACCCGTGCAGTAGGCTGCTGCGTAATTGGTCAGGCCAACCTTCACGCCGTATTTTGGCAGCTCATGGGCGTAAGCAGCACAGACAATCATGTCACCTTCAATTCTGGCATAGGCAATCTGACAACAAAAGAATTGTTAGTGCTCTCGCAATAATCCTGGGCTAGATTTTTTGTTTCTTTGACACCTACTTAAGCCGACAGGAATTCTATATAGAAACATCAAGCAAACTGCCAACCTCTGCACGCAAGCTCAACGGGTTGCGTTTTTAGGATTTTCTTTTAAAAGGCATAATTAACTCCTCAAGTACAGATGCAACGAACTCAAATCTGCATTAGGCCAGAGAAAGCGTATGTCAGCAACAACTTTTATTTACCTCTCTGCAAACACCAAGAGGCCAGGAAGCTGCCTGCAGAAGCAGCCTTTCGAAGAACAATTATAGATGTGGACAGATTCTGTCCCACTTTCTGCATGCAGCTGTCACACAGCACAGCACGTAACGCATCAGAAAAACGCAAAAGCATCTGATGCAGTTTGTGATAACACTATTACTCACCTTATGGAATTATTTTAGTACTGGGTCTGAGATTTTCATAATCTCAGGGGTCTCCTCTGAGACAGCAGTACTATTATCAGATACACTGTTCCTTTCACATACAGAACCTTCTCCTTTCTTCCACACCACCTTTCTACGTCCAAAAGCTGTCCCCTTTTTGCAGGATTTCTACATTCTGGCAAAGCACTGTCAAGTCAGATGTAAGCACCTGACACCATTGATTTTTGGTTTTAAGCTTCATAGATAAAATAACCTCATTAAAGTCTTATAATTTCATCTGACTGTAAAAACACCATTCCTCAACAGATAATTTTTCTATGAAGAAGCGACAGTTAAACTTTCCTAGCTTTTTTTTTTGTTTAGCATAACAACACGTGTTTTTAGAACAAACACACCTAAGTTTTTAGCTTCAAAATTAGTCAAAACATTCAGAAAATGAACCACAGTGAAGAACTGCACATGATGCAACACACAGCTGCATATGTAATAGGTATGAAAAAATGCCTATTAATCTTATTTGCCAGTCTCCTTAAATCCCACAGGAAGGCCATCACGAGGCCTACCTGCTCCATAGGATCCACAATAACAGCACAGAAAACTCTCAAAGGACAAGGCACCTTCAGGTAGGGTGCAATAGTTAACAGAGGTTGGCAGGTCACAGAACCAACTGCGTCGCCCTCAGTCAACCAAAAAAGGCCTTATTTTCAAAGCATTTTAAATACAGCAGAAAAGAAAGAGAGAAGTCTTCCCTGTCCCTAAAATCTTCTACTTACCTCAGCGTCATGAGAACAGCACAACCTTATTTTATGAATAACCTCACTAAAGAATGCTGACACTAGTAAAACCATGAATATGGTTTATTACTGAAGTTGCATCAACAGTAAGACTGTTCTCTAAGAAACCAGTATATTAAAAACTGCTCAGCTCAAGCCTATAAAAGCCCAGCTGCTTCAACCATCCCCATCTCCTGTCTGTTTACTCCGGAAGGCTGATAAGCAAGTAGCAAACGCCACAGGCCTTACCTGGCAAATGATGTCTCTGTTGGTAACACGCACAATCATCCTGTATTTCGGGGTGTTGTACTTGTTTTTATCTTGAATTACCAGACGCTTGCGAGCATAGTAATCAGTTTTTCCCTCTGAAAAACAAGTTATAGTGCGGAAAACATGTGTGGCAAAAAGTAAGAATATTCATCAATGACATTTAATTATGTGTCACAGGGAATGTAACCGTACCTCTCCTTCTCCTGAATTTCACTTGGTATCTCTTGAAGTACGCCTTATTCTTGACAACTTTCACAAACCCCTTGAATAAGAAGTATAACTCGGCGTTATTAACGTAGAACCATGTAACACGAGAAACATTCAACTAAATTAAACCTACTATGAATAAAACCTCGGTGAAACCAGGAATAAAGATAACAGCTTTTCTTTTCTAAACGTAGACTTTAAAAGAAATGGAAAAACCGACCGCACCCAAACCCCAGGAGTTCTAAGCCTTCTCACAGGAACTAATACGTGCTTCTCCCCAGAACTTCACATAGTTTCAGGACAGAACCAGCAACTGCATTTTGTTCTCCGCATCTCTTTTCAAGGCCTGCCTGCAGGGACCGCAGCAGCAACCGTGGACGTTTCCAGTGGCTCCCCGGTGGCCAGTCGTTTCCCTGGCGAGTTCTGCCCCGGGACCGGCCTCTCCCGCAGGCGCCGCCGC
>VZRU01017573.1:216189-242555 GCA_013398155.1 Pedionomus torquatus | reverse complement strand
TGGATAATCAAGGAGAGGAGCTTGGGGTCTGAACCTTCTTGTTATTCAGTAGCTGAGCACAGCGCCAATGAGAAAGTAGAGGAGATCAGAAGCATAACAAGAGAATTGAAATCTTGAGCAGAGGCCCCCTGTGATAGGTAATAAAATAGTGATTCGTTTTCCCAGATCAGAGGAAGTAGCAGCAACTGGGGAGTTGCCCTGTCAAGGCCTTTGCTCCAGTTCAGGTATATAAAAAGACACAGCTCCTAGGAGAAAGAAAAGGGAACCCTTGCAATGATAGAAAGGAAGGGAAGGGGTAAGGACTCCTCCAAACACTGAGGCTGGCTAGATAGGAAGAAATACTGAAAGCTGCAGGCACTCCATACAATGGCGATGTATATTGATCAGTCTGTCCTGCTACAAATAAGATAGTCCGTCGGTACTCAGACTGGAGAAGGCTTTATTTGCAGATGGCTGTGATGAGTGCTGTGAGTTCATAGAATCCTAGAGTGGTTTGGTTTGAAAGGGACCTTAAATATCATTCACTTCCAACCCTCCTGCTGTGGGCAGGGACACCTTCCACTAGAGCAGGTTGTCCCTGAAAGGGAGGAGGTCCCTCTTCCTCGTCCTACGGCCCTGGGTAAACTGCACGTGCTGGTGTTCCCAACAGCCTGGGTGATGCTGGCACAAGTGGGCACTGCTTCCTGGGCAAAGGGTCATCCCTGTGGACCATATGGTGTCAGGCATGAGCAAGATGGCTGTTATGGGGCCCAGCTGTACTGGCGTGTCCCTGAGCCATGGGGGTAGCTCACCTGGAGCTGTGGTAGTAGTTCCTTCAAGAACCTTGACTGTGCTCCTGTGGATATGCCTGCAGATTCTGCAGTCTGTACATCCTTCTCTTCCTTAGGACAACCCGAACTAAACCCACATCTTAGGGATTTTTCACTCCTTTCCTTTCTCTACTGTGAGTACTCTTGAGTAATGCCAGCCAAGGGTGATGCTCAAGAGGTCACGCTTCATGAGGAATGAGGGAAGCGTCTAATACAGGAGTCTGTCAGGGTGATTTTGTGGTGTGGACTGTGGTGGAGATACACAGGCTGAACTGACATGACTGGGTTTTGTAGGTGGGAGCTTCATTTGCTCCTGTGTGATGCCAGAGCTGTAAACTCTTCCATATCTGATGACTCTGAGAACTACTGCAAGTTGCATAGTTTCAGTACTAAAATCCTTTTAAATAAAGTAACTTCTGTTTCTTTCTAGCGCTATATATGACTTCAATAAAATGTTTCATCTTTATCTTAATAGGATACTTTTCAAACCCCAATTATTTTACTTGAAGATCAAATAAACTGTTAGAGACAGGGAACAATAAATATCGTAAAACTGTAGTATAAATAAATATCTCTTTTAAAGCAAGCACCAGTGAAATTAAGGGACTAGATCCCTTGTAAAACTTTTGCTTACATTAAGTCTGGTTAAAATATGCTAATGGTTATTTTATCAAACAGATGAAATCTGCCCTAAAAGCTTGCATTATTTAATATATGTTTTTTTTTTTTTTTTTTTTTCTGTTTCAACTTCTGAATTATATCAGCTAGAAAAATAATCCGTGAGCAAATCCAAATGGAGTTCCCATTATCCCTGTGCAAGAATTGTGAGCTGGGCCCAAAGCAAGTGCGATACTGGCTTAAAAAGAATGTTTGTTGTTGTTTGTTTTGGGGTTTTTTTTAACAATTTTCCTTCATTTTCTTTGAAATTTATTGACTATTTTTGATCTTTAGTTAGCAGATTTCTGATCAATGAGACAGTTAAGGGGATGACACTTTTTAAATAAAAAATCCTAGAAGATTTTCATAAACTCACATAACTCCAGTCTAAAAAACAGTGCCAAAAGTGAAAGGACCCCTGGTAGTCATGAATGCTGGCAACACATCTGTAAGGCAGTAGTCAAAAGTTTAAGGTTATGTCCAAGTAGCATTGATGAACTTTTGGTTAACGAGCCACTTCAACTAAGTAGATGTAGTGAATTTGATGACTTTACTTGTCTTTAACTTTTCGTGCAGTGTAAATATGAGATTTAAAAAAAAGTGTTATTTAGATGTGTGGTTAAAAGTGTGGTCTGTTCTAGGGAGTGATTTGGGAATACATCTGGTGCATTAAGGATGTTGCCATGAGAATGACATGTTCTGAACTTTGAGTTTTAATATGACTTTTGCAGATGTGCTGGCATTGAAAGGCAGTCTCGTGATGTGACTTTGGGTGGTTTTGCTTACATTTATCACTTTTATTCCTGTTTTTTTTGAGGACACTTGTTACACAAAATTGTCAATATTTGCATTTCTTGTAGCGAAATTGTTAAGCTGAACATTTTTTCATTCACAAAGCTACTCAGAATGTTCTGAAACAGTTGGATTAACAGTGTTAATTCTAGCAAAATGCTTGTCAGATAGGACTGCATGAGTCTTCACGTTTCTTTAGTACAAGACTTGAGGTAATTTTTCATTACCTGAGGATAATTTTCTTGGATTTATGCTTGTATGTTAGTGGTGAGAAGATACTGCAGATCACAAGGATGTGTACTTAAGGATACGGGATAAACAGAAATTTTAAATTTCCTTAGCAAAGTTACAAACTGTGCATACTGCTAGATGTATTCTGGGTGACATCTTCCAGAGATGTTCATAGACTAGGAATCATAGAATTGTCTAGTTTGGAAGGGACTTTGAGCCTCTAATCGGCAAGATATCTTTTGGAAGAGCTCTGAAATTGATACTCATCTCTCTTCTATAATGACCCATGTTTATTGATTTCAGAAAATTTTGACTTTTTTTTTTTGACAGAGTGGGATCTTTAGTGTTTAGTAGGAAGCTTTTACTGGATGGATGAGCTTATTGAGGTGTATTTGGTTTTTAATTCTAAATAGCAAGCAAGGGTGTTGAAGCCTATTTGTGTCTACTTGCTTGTTGTTAGTAGGTGTAAGAAATCTTATAGCTGAACTTTGTCTGCTTCTTGCTGCTTTTAAATAAGCTGTTCACAAAATACTTACAGCTATATCTCAATGTTCATCAGTGTTTGCACTTCTGCTGACCTCTACATGTGGAATGCAGGTTAGGCAAATGTTTAATTTTACTCAGCCATAGCTTTTCCATCACTCAGGAAGTTGCCATAGAATAGAATGGATTTTCAGCTTCTCTTCTAAATCACGTTATTTCCGTTTCTGCAATGAAAGCTATTTACTTTTCTTTTTGTACTTAATTAGGATGGCATTTTTGTAAACTGTCAGATATTAAACACTTCCCTGGATGCTCATGAAGTATGTTTTTATTTACCAAATGCAGTCAGCAACTGAAGCGGTACAATAAAAATTATGCTGTATGCTTTACAAGAGGAAAAAAAAACATCAGTTTTTGTCAGCTTCCTGTCTAGTCAACAAAGAAACATAAAAGAAAGAGAGGACTGACAAGTTTGTTTCCTTTTGCGTCTGGCAAATGTTGCACACTAAAATAATATTTCCTGTCGCTATTTTGCTCTTCTGTAGTCATGTCCCAACATTTAAAGTTTTAATAAAACTGGATTTTCAAATGTCAATTTTGAAAAATGTGGGCTTGAGAAAATTGTGTCTGCTTTTCATTTGGGCCAAACAAGTAAATTAGAGTGCATGTGGATAATACTGATTTTTCCTTGTGACCGGGTTTTCAAAATGCCAAAGGAATCCAATTGACCAGCCACATTACTAAAAGTGAGTTCCACAGCTGGAAAAAAAAAGAATAAATATTAAGCTGTTCAGCAATCAGTCTAGGTTAGTCTTTAGTTAGTGATTTTGAGACCAATTTCCCTTTAATAGGTATGCCTATTTGTAGTGCATTGGACACGTAGAATGCCACAATCCAATCGCAAGTGGAAATGTTTTCTGGACTAAAAAGCTGATTTGTATGGGAAGAGCTGACATTATGGTCCCTGCCAGTTTCTGGTGTGTTGATGTAAGGGTTGAATTCAGAGTGAGAGGATTAGGCCTGTAGGATTCCAGGGCAACAATAGCAACACTGATGGTTTGCATCGCCTTCCTCTGAGCTCCTCTATGCCCTCAGGCTCTTAACTTAGACCAGGATCAAACAGGAGGTATAACCACCTCAATTGTGGAATTTAATGGAACAACGTGTTATATTTAGGTCATCTAATTTCCTCCAAAGTCCCCTTTCCTTTCCATGTAAGTTTGATGTTCATTGGATTAATGAGGAAGGCACCAACATCCCAAGAAATCTGCTCCATGCACTCCTTATAAGCCTAATGGGCACAAGTACCTTTAGTTCTTGCAAGTCATACAAGTCATTGTTAGTTTTTCCATCCCAACATGGTCATAACGCTGCACATCAGGTAGCAAAAGATATGGGTTCCTCTCTGTAGATTCTAATTCTCGGAGGAGTGTTGCAACAGTCCATAGAACCTGTGGTAAAGCTCCGTTCATTCTTTTTGTTGAGGTCAAGCACAAGTAAGTCATAAACCATCATAAACTCTGGGTACTCAAGTGAGTTTGTGAAATAGAGAGGCTATTACTGACTGAGGGAGATGCTTGCCTACTTCTGAGGATCTAGAGCCAGCATCTTACACTGTTTCTAACATGGGGCATGATAAAGTTCTTGCAAAGTGGAATTGTGAACTGAGATTGTGATTTGGGGATTGTTTCTCAATTGCCTATCCTGGTGCTGAACTTTAGAGGTGATTTGAGGGTTGGGTTTTGGGGTGGGTTTGGTGTTTTTTTGCTTTTTTCCTTTTTTCTCTGCTTGTTTTCTCTAGACCCTTTTTAAAAGGTAATCATGCCACTTGGACAAGCCCCTGAGTTTTACCACTTCTCTGTAATAAAGAGGCCTTTGTAATAATTTGTTTGTAACAGCAAAGAAAATAAAAGTGCTTTTTTGCTCTTTAGTTAGTCTTCTTTCTGCTTGTGAGTGGTAGTCTTCACTTCTTTATTGAGCAAGGGCTTATATAAAACCATAAGCTTCGCACTTAAGGTGTGTATCTCTTGCAAGTTGAGACTCTTCAACAACCATGGCCATATCCATCTGGGGTCTTTAAATATGGAGTAATGTCCTTTGAAGTGTATGTAAAACCAAGTGAAGTATTTCTGGAGACAGAAGCTTTAGGAGAAAAGACATCAATGAGTCCTGAAGAGAAAGCAGCTCACAGTCAATGGCATCCTTGACAGGAGCAAAAGCCAGAATTCAGTAGCCAGTTGAAAAGCAGAGAAAGCAGCGCTTCCCCTTAAGGCTTTTTAGGAGTCCAGACAGATAAAAGACTGGCAATTTGTTGCAAAAAATTCTAGTTTAACTGAACCAGAGTTGTAATTCGGAGCTTAAGAGAAGACACCTAGGTAAATTGTTGACTGGTGATTTGTTACTTGAGTAAGATACATTGAGTAAACTTCTGCTACTTCTTCCAGTCCAAAATTTGTTGTTAGGGTTATGATGCAAATACTCCTAAAACAGATTTCGCTCTAGGAAGCTCTTCTAATTTTAGGCCTGTCCTGTGATGCTGCAGTTTTTAGAACTAGCTGTCTGCAACTAGCTGAAATTTTTCACTAGAGCAATTAAGTGGAGCTTTTTAACTGCAGCGGTGGTCTTGCCATAGGATGAACCTATTTAGAAGAGCTTTGAGATCTGCAGGGAAGAAAAGTTAGTTTAAAAAATGAAATTTTGTGTATATTTTGGCTGGCTGCTAAGTAGACTAAACATGCTGCATGCTTTTTAAATCCAGTGTTTGACAAGGATGTTGAACTGCTGTGGTTACTACTGCTGTTTACAGAATACCATAAGGTTCTTAAAATGTATTAATTGCTCGTTAACAATCTTAAGACTTTTTGTTGAATCTGCTGGCGAGAGTGTGGCTATCACTATCTTACCTGTCTCCTCTTTTCAGTGTTATTGAGGAGATGAGTGACATAACCTTCTACCTAATGTTGTGGAGTATGAACAATGTATTTAAAATTGTTTATATTATTCATTATTAATTTATTATTATGTTGACAGAATTTTTGAAGAGATTTAATTTTCTTGTAGAAGAAAGGTGACTTTGTGTGAAATAAGCACTGCTTTAATTAAGACATCATTTAGACAGTTCTGTTAAATTCATGCAATAAAATTACTTACAATCTAGTAAGATTTAATAGTCTCTAAATACTCCATCTAGCAGAGTCCTCGTGAAAGGATTCCAATGACAAATCATATACACACCTGCAGTATGCCATGGGGGGTCAGTGTGGATTTCCTTTAAGGCTTTCCTTGAAGAAGCTGCAGCACTAGACACATAGGGGCAAATCTTCTTGGCAACGGGATGCTGAGCCTCTTGGGAGGTGGGGCTGTGTGTTGGGGATGTTCTTGCTGTGCAGGTAGAGCCATAGCTTCAGGGAGTGATCCTGTGGTGGCGGTCTGTCTGTGCTGAGGAACTCCTTCTGGTGCACGTGCAGAGCCCTTGCTGCAGGTGCTGCCTATCCGTCATTTCCTAAGTCGTGCAAAATCAGACTTGGCAAGAGCTGGAGGGTAGGGAACTGGTGATGAGGAGCAGAGGACTAAAAGAGAGCAAACAGATGCTATTCATGCAATGTGTGGGACATGGAGCCAGGAAGTCATCTAGGCAAGATCCAGCCCAGGTTGTGTGCATATGCATGTCACCTGCGTGTGCACACAACCTCTTCAGCTGGTGATAAATCACACTGCAGGAGGGTGTTAATGGGAAATTAGGAGTAGCGTAACTGAAAACATGGTGCTCAGAGCCTGCCCCCAGAGGAAGGCCATGCTCAGGCAGTGTGAATTCAAAGTGCAGTGGTCTGTCTCTGTGCTGGATTGTCTGTCACCTGGGTTTCTTCTCTGGGCTCAAGCCTAGGAGTCCGGTTTATCTTCCTGGGCTTTTCTGACACTCTTTGGTGCACATCCCAACCAAGAGGATTTCGCCTCTCTGTTTATTTAGTCTAGGCCTTCAGCTTCCCAGCACTCTGCAGTTATAAAGATGTTGCTTTTAAGTGTATTTGTTTATGTTGACGTTCATGTTTATCAGCTAAAGGAAGGGAAAGCACCACTCATTGACTTGCTGTAAACATTTGCGAAATGGCTTCACTGGCTTCCTGCATATCCCTCCTGAGGCGTCTCCTTTGCCTTCAGGTTTGCAGAAGTGCCTTGAGGAGGTTTAGGGCACTGGTGGGCTGAATCTCCCCTGCAGGCTTGCTCTTTGGCTGTGCTCCCCAGTGTAATGGGGGCAAGGGGAGTACCGGGTACTAAAGGGAAGAGTTAGCTATGGCTCTGGACAGTGTGGCAAAGAGGTGGCCTCCTCATCAGGGCAACAGCCCCACAGCTACAGGGATGGTCTGCTGTGGCCCGTGGTGGCGTGCACAGGCTGGCTCTGCTGGGTGGTTACCGCCATGGCTGGGCTGCCGTACTGCCTGTCACGCTCAGTCCCTAGAACAGCAGCTGCACATTCGTGTCCTGCTGACCACCGTGGTAAATGAAACCGTAAGCATGGAAACAGGATGGCTACATGGCCATTAAAGGGATTTTTTTTCTTTGCCATTTTTTAAAGAATTGTCCCGCAGCAAAGGGGCTTGGCCTGTGGCTGTGCTGCTGCAGTTTGTCCTCCAGCTGGTGGACTGGGCCCAGGCTGTGAGCATGAGGGCTTGCTCTGGTGGTGGCAGCTACCTCTTCCTGCGTTCCCCAGAGCCGCTTAAAGAGGGTCACTGTGTGTGACAGGAGGAAGGAGGGAGTCTTCCATGGCAGCTTCCTTTCAGCCTGGTTGTACCTCTGGTTTGGGTTGGGGGAGCGCTTGGAGGTAGAGGGTGGCCATGAGGGGCTGCATCACCTGCTGGGCTGGTGGCCACCACCGTGTCTCCCTCAGCCTCTGCCTAGTTTTTGCCTGTTGGGTGGAGTTGTTTCGGGGCTGGCTTCCAACCATGCCAAACACTCATACTCGGATTTGTTATGGGCACCTTTGTGCATGTGAAAATGGAGTTGTGTGCAGAACACCAGAGACTGGAGAAGTTCCAAGGCATGTTTCTAGAAGGCAATCCAGCCCTGAGGGTATGGGTTTGCTGAGAGAATGGCAAGGAGACTGCTGACTGTTGTCCCATCGTCACTGGGCACCGCTGGCAGAGGCAGCAGCTACAGGACACTGTTGTAGTGACACCGTTTCCATCTTGCCGGGTTATGGTGGGATCCAGCCTTGTACCTCCAGCAGGTGCTGGGAGTGCAGATCCATTCTAGACAGCAGTAAGCAAAAGAAACTCACATGATTTGCTTCAGAGCCTGCAATCTCTCTGCCTTCTGACTGAGAATGAAATTTGATGTTTGGATTCTCTTCATCTTGTATGCCCAGTAACTGCTCATGCTAGTTACATGGAGAAGGCAAGTTAGAAGGCAGGGCATTTGGACCTGTGTCATGCAGGACAAGGAGCAGTTTGCTTTGTACACTCCAGAGTCATTGCCTATGAGGAGGGAGGTAAGCTCTGAAGCAGCTCTGGTAGTTCTCCAGCAGGTTTTCCTATGTTCCCCTCAAACTTTTTTAAGTTAGCAAGATAAGGATGCAGCTTCTCATCTATATTGCCTGGCTCCAGCTTGCTTATTCACAAAGTAGAAGAGAAGGGTGTGGTTTATTGGCAATGATTACCATAATGGCATTTAGGGAGCTCATGCCCTTTGAATCGTATTCCTGGAGGCACTTGTCACTGGGTGTCAGAAAGTCCTGGAATAAACTGTAATCCTCAGCCATCAGTGAAGTAACACCACTGACTTACAGTCACCAGAGGATCCTCCTGGCACCTGGAATTTTTTTTCACTCTGAAAATTTGACTGAAAGTGGAGTTCATAAACAGGGAAAGGGTACAAAACCAACTGGACCAGTATTCCCTTACTAAATACAATGTTCTCTGCTTGCTTGAGGCTCTGGCAGTCTGTGGAAACGGACCTGCTAGTAGATAATGCTGATGGAAGGCTTTATATTTTAATGAAAATGCCATTAGTTAGTATTCACAAACAAGTTATCTGTTTTTAGCTGTGCAGAACTGAGTGGTATAATGTGATATTCTGAAAATTTCACTAAGTAAGCAAATACTCTGATTGTTGCCAGAGCTTCCTGTAAAAGAATGTACTTAGAGGAAACAGTTGCTTTAAATGTCATTTTTGTCCAAATATGGAACAACAGGAATAACTTTATATTTCCTGTGAACTAACTGGAAGCTCCCTGGGTTTGCATTGCTTTGTGAAAATGATGTTCACATCCCTGACAGGAAAATCATGTTCACAGAGCAGCTTTCAGGGGACTCCCATGACCCTACCTCCAGGACAGACCCCTGGGGAATTTGGAAAAGAATGTGAAAAATGAGATCCCAGCAACACATTTCAGCTCCAGCAAACTGGTGTTCTTTTCACTAAGAAGACGTGACTCTGTCTTTTAAACATCTTGTTAGTGAAGTACTACTTCTAACCGATGCTAAATTACAAAATAAATATTTTCTTAAATAATTAATATGAAGCATTTAAAAATTGACTGGAGTTCCCTTGAGTGGCTAAAATACACTGGAGATCTCTGATAAGAATCTGTGGTCTCTCTGCAATTTTATATGAACATCCTGTAGGATTCTGGTGATACTAAAAACAACAACAACCCAATTCCCACCACCACCACCACCACCCGCCACCCCCAGCCAAACAGAAAAACCCTGCCAAAAATGACAAACGGCCCCCCATGTCCCAAGAGCCATAATACTTTTTTTTTTTTTCCAGATTGTATTCTATGGACCTTTTCTTAAAACGAGTTGATTTTCTGAAAATTGTACAAGGCTCTTAAATAAAACCAGAGCTAAACTGTTGTAATTAGCTCAAATTTCATCATGCACGGTGATATTTCAGACATTAACTTGAGATTGCTTTCCGATGTTATCTATATGTTAATTTGGGACTCAATTTTCCCTCAAAGTTTCCCTCAAACTAACAGCGATACTTAATTGATGCACTGACATACTAGTAACTGTGACGTCCCACGGTTTTCCACTGTGTAGCTTTGTTCCAGGAGATTTTTTATCTGATCTAAAGCTATCCCTAGAAGATTTATTAGGAGAACAGCTCTGCGTTGGTAGAGAAATGAGTGGGGACCACTTCTGCTTCCTTTTGTCCTACTCGTGTACTTGGCCAAAGGAGATCTTGAGGAGAATGTTTATTTTAATGCTTCTTATCCATGCAAGGTTTAATGAGCCTTTGGAGGATACTGGCTTGCACTTATTTCCATTGTTTAAATGTGGGCATTTGGGGCCTTCTGAGATCTTTACATAGGCCTGGTGGAAACGACCTGGGGACCTAGAGGAGAGCTGTCCCCTCCTGGCCAGGCATCTGGAGGCAGGTGGAATCCTACAGGACATCTTGAATGGTGCTGTTTTTCTGTGCTCTGTGAAAACAGGCTCTACCGAAAATGGAAATGACATAACCAAGGACTTAAAATAGTCTACTGCATGACAGAAACTTCCAGTCATTGCTGACTAGAGCTGAACTTAATTTGATGACCTAGAAGATGAAAGCTGTAAAACCAGTAAGCTGTCCCTTGGTCCAGGGAATTCCCTGAATGGTCATAGTTGAAGACTACTTTTTGCTGGGGAAAAAAGGTGACATGGAGATAAGTGGCCAACTTTATATTTTTTTATGGGGAAGAAAAAAGACTTGGGAAAGGAAGAAAGGCTAGAGCTTGCTGACAAAATCATAAAATACTCCCTTTTGTCTATTATTTATCTGTCCATAAACTGAATTGATGGGTTTGTGAATGAAATGAGAATGGTACTCAATTTCTGTTCCCTGCTTTGAGCCCTCAAAATGAAGGCATGTTTGGATGGTCCTTTTTCTGAACAATTTTGAGGTCTGAAGTTCAAATCGTCATTCTAGGACAACTGGCTTTGTATCAGTTCCTGCGAGTGACAAGCTTCCCACTCTTCAGGCATTTGACTGAGGCCCGTGGTTTAGCACAAAAAATACCCAGCAGCAGCAGTTACCCTCATCCCAGAAGAGATTACAGGAGTCACTGAGGGTGAAAGACCCTTCAACAACCTGCTCTCTTCTCCTTTCTGACCCTTGGGAAGCTAGCAGCCCTGCTGGAGCCCATCTGTGCACAGCTAGCCTTCCCACAGTACTTGTGTGAGTGCTTGCACCGAGGTTTCCATTGTAATTACCGATTAATACTACTTGTCATAAAAAGTGATATTTCCTATGATTTGTTCAAGGTAGCCTTAGTAGTTTATTCATTTCAAAGAGGTGTTTTTGGTTTAGGCACTGCACTTAAACTGATTGTGTTTTTTGGATTACTAGCCGGTATGTTTTGGTCAGAAATGGGGGAGTTTGTAAGCAAGATAGTGATTTGATGGAATATTTGACTTTAGAAGTGCCAAAATAAATATTTAAAACATATTCAGTGAACAAAATAGTCAAAGATAAAATATTATTAGTAATAAAATCAGTAAGATGTAAACAATTTTAGAGACCTTTTTCAGGAATGTGAAATAATAGTGCAGTTTGACTTGGGATTTTTTTTTCATTTGTTACGGGCAGTAAGTCTGTTATTTGTGTTTTCGTTAATAGATGAGAGCTCTTGTTTGTTGCAAATCACAAATTTTATCCTTTTGTTTAAATACAGCATGGTCAGATATAGAAACAGAAGCTTTTCATCCTGGTACGTTTATTTTTTTAAAGAGAGGATTCTGTACTATTCAAATGTAACCATCTGTTTCTATCTACAGTAAACTTAATATTACAAAGGCAAATAAATTTTGCTAACTTGCTAAGACAGTCTGGATTTTTTTTGTTATCCTCTTGGTTCTAGCTATGTGTAAATCACAAGTTTTAGCATTGTGATTTTTTTAAAAGTTGTTGATGGTCTGCAAAAATCAGTTAAGAAAAATACTGAGGCTTACTGGCATATAGCAGTGATTTTCTCTGATGATACTTGGCAGTTCAGCTAATTTAATACAGTTATATCTAAAGGGGAAAGACAAGAATAGTATACAGCCAGGGAGCTATTTTGACATTCTGGAGAGAGAAGAAAATATGAGAGGAATGTGAGATAAGTGTCCTGCAGTTGGCATCACCTCCCTATTCCTGTATTTGGTGGATGCTATTGATCCAGCTCTCTTGTCACCTACATGGATTGTACATAGGTGTCCATGGGTGGAAGTGTGGTGTCTGCTGTGGAGGGATAAATCTCCCTTGGCCTTCCCCGTTGTGATTAGGTTAGCGTAAGGGTAGAAGGAGTGGATTGTGTGGAGGGAGGAGATTCAGACTTAAAGCTATCACTGTCATACATCTGTCCCCATCCTATCGACATAGCCATTGCTGGTGTTTGAACTTGGAACCTGTATTGGAATTCAATTCCAATTGCGGTTTGAACTAAAGCAACATGGAATCGGAAATCTTCACTGTTTCTTCAGAAAACAGGATCAGTTTAAGTGTTGTGTCTAAACAGATAGAGCATGTCATTATATAATGAATGAATCATGAGATGAAATAGTTATGACTATTTTTACTTGTTGAAGCATTTCAGCTATGAATTAGAAAAATTGTGAATAGTCAAAGGGTTTTGTTATCTGTATTAGTCTCACCAGTCTCCTGTTTACAGGACTTTCAGTCATATGAAAGACACTGTGTTTCAGGTGGGAGAAGTGACTGTACTCCCTGCAATAAGATTTTTAACATGAACAGAGTTAAGTAAACAGTGAGAATTTTGTTAGATTTCTGTCTTTCAGGTGTGCTTTAAAGGGTAAGATTTGAACTCGATGCAATTAGCTGAGGCTGGTAGGCAGCTCAGGAGCTGAAACTCGGTGTGCAGAATCTAAGCTGATGTTGTGGGAAAGGGAACTACATTTTAATCTTGAAAAATGCACTTCTCTAAGGGAGAGGAGCCGTCCAAGAACTGACTCGGCCTTTGGATATATTTTTTTTTTGGAGATCTCAATAGCCTCCAGAAATGGTGCATGGCCAAATATGGCAGTTGTCTCCCTCCTCAGCTGCTCATCTGGCTCTTTGCATCGTTCCTGTGCGAGTTCCAAGCAGCAGTCCTCAAATGCCAGGAAAGTAGCTGGACATGGAAAACCAGGGCAAAACGCAACAAAAGGCTGTAGTTACGCTCTGACAGATGTCTTACAGGATGCAATGCAAGAGCAGAGTTTCTTCCATCTGCTGTGGGAACTTTTAGCAGCCTTCTCAGCCCTCTCACTGATGGGGCTTAGTACTTACTGCTCCTAAGGCTCAGTTCGTGGTTGATGGAAGTCAATGATCTGGGTTGGAATGCCCTTTCATTAGTGTCACTTTTTAATAAATATATGTTAATATGATAGTAAATGAATTGCTGTCCTTTAGGCAAATACTCAGTATGCATGTAACACATTTGTACATTTGAAGGGATGTAATCTTTTCGTAGTTTAATACTGATTTGCCAGCGTGATTCACTAAGCTTATCAGTTGCAGACAGTCTGGGAGAATGAAATGAAACGGAAATGCTTGTCAAAAAATGAAGCAATTTGTATCACTAAAATGAGCTGTTGCTCCTGGGCTGACTGATATTTTGTGGGAGGAGTGAGATAAAATGAATGTCTTCAAGTATTCTGTGAGAGGCTGGCCTGGGAGGCAAGGACGCTATGGCTATTTGAAAACTGCTGACCTACCATGAAAAGTAGATGTGGTAATCACAGTGCATCTTTGGATTAGTGTGTGACTGGCTCCTAAGTAAGGGATAAAGAGCCTGCCTTTTCATCTCCTGCGCTCCCTAACAGATTATGCTTCCTTCCCAGCACCGTTCCTTCTCTGTTTTGTCACTTGGAGGACAGCAGTGATTCCTCCAAGCTCCGTACAGTTTCTGGGGAAAAATTGTTTCACAGAAGATGACTGGCAGATAGGACCAAACTGTTGTCTCTCTCCACTTGTCTCATTATCTCTAGCCATGTGTGGTGGGAAATCATGAACTAGACTCTTCATATCATGAGACTGATTTAAAATCATAAAAGTTTAGAAATAACCAATAATTTGAATAGTTTCTGCTTACTTTGTGATGATTATCTTTATTCCTTCAGGGTAAAGTTTCCCACTTAGGAATCAATTGTGTAAGGTTCTTAAGTCATTCCTAAATGAGTACTAGAAATCCAGATCTCCCTGCTCAAAGATACTTAACTACATTTCTAACCATTTCTGAGGAATGCCAAGCTATTGTAATTCTCTGTCCCATTCTGTCTGTAACATCTGGCCCTCTGTTTGATCCTCTATACACTTTTTTCTCCATTTCCCCCTTGTTTTCATACACAGCTCATACTCATTTCTGCCCATTTCAGTCTCTCCTGCTTTGTCCTCCAAGGTGTGCTTCGTTAGCACTGTAAACAAACACCCAAAATATGTGAGATGGATTTTAGCCCAAAAGTGCCTGTTTCTTGCCATTGAATAAAGGGAGGCTACAGCAACTAGTAGAGATGTTTGTACTTACACTGGGTTAGGGAAACCCAGACCGTGATTCCTGTACCTGTTATAACCATCTTCCTCTCTCAGTGTACCTCATTACTTAAATGCCCCTTTGACCTCCTTGGCCTTTGATCCATAAGCTGTTTCCAGTCTGGGCCTCCCATCTTCCCAGAGATCCAGGAGGAAAAAGCTCATATTTCCTCCCACTATATGCAGAATGTTATCTCATCCCTCAGATTCAAAAATACATGTCAGTAGCTGAGGGTAATTCTATCCAGTTAGTGGCTGTCATTGTTGGCCAAACTTCCATCTACCTGTGAAGGTTACAGTCAGTGGTCAATAGGAGATGATGCTACTGTATAATAAATGCAGGGTTTTGAAGGGCAGGTGGCCTGTTCTGGCATAGCAGGCTACAGCATTTGTCTGCATATAGGAATATATGCAGCTGTGCTCCCTGATGCTCAGTACCTTCTTTCCTTTCTTGTTTGTTCTAGTCTGAGGCTTAAGCAACAGGAAAAATTGAATATCATGGCTTCATTCTTGGGAGCAAAAAACAAGACCTGAAAGCACAAGTCCATTCTTCTGGCCATGCTAAATTTAAGAGCAAAACCCAACTGAAAAATAAATAACAACATACTTTTTTTTTTTTTTTTTTTTTTTTTTTTTTTTCTAAAGCAGTGTATGTTAAACAACAGGCTGAAGGAAATATGTGGGGATTAACTTGAAAACAGATGTTTATAATGATTCGATGACGTATTTTAATTACATTCCCAGATGCACTTAAAACAGTCTTCTTCTGAATTTAAGGGATGTGTTGATAAAACTGATAACATTCTACATGATGCTAGAGGAGGAAGTATGAGCTGCAAGTATGCGTCCTCCAGCTGTGATCTCATCAGGTCTGAAAAACTAGGAGAGGTCACAGTGGGTGACTTCTTGAAATGGGAGGCCCAATGTTTTTCCAGGCATAACCGTGTAGCGCAAGAAATAAAGTGAATTTTTCAGTGGATGGTGCTTTTCCCTTGTAGTCAATTCTCAGTTGGCCTTGTGGCATGTGCTGGCATCATCTTCTGATCTTTCTGCAGTATATGATGAATATTTCTTCTAATCACTGTTAATTTTCACCTTTCTGTGCATTTGTAATACAACATGGTAAAATGGTGTAATAATGTAAGAGAAAAAAGTGATTTTTTTTGTTTGATGTGAGTATGGAGAAATTTAGACTTCAAACAACAATTTGGTGGATCGGCATCTTTTAAAAATTGAATCTCAACAAAAGCAATGAATTTTTCAGGAGCTGGTACTTTGCTTTTATTGGACAGCCTTTAATATTTTTTTTTCAATATTAGACACCCATTGCTCTTTGATTCTTCCCTTTAAAAGAAAACATATTTCCCAAGTAAAAATGTTACTGTATTATTTAACTTTCCAGAGTGATGATGCTTATTGGTCTCATTGGAGGTTTTCCAAATTCTAAGCGGATTAGCTACATATCCTCTTATTTCCCATAAGTACTGATGTCCCCGTAGACTGTGGAGTGCAGGTGTGGAGGGACAGGTGCCCAGCAGCAGTGCTGAGAGCTGGCTCTGGAGAGGTGCTGTCCTGATAACAGCTTAGCAGGGCTGCTGAAGGATCTCATGTGCATCAATGGAATATTCAGTGATAGAAACGTTTTGCTTGTTTTTCTCCTACTTTTTTTTTCTGAGGGACATGACAATAGTAAAATCAATGATAGGCTGCTGAGTTACTTGCCAATTGCTTCAAGACTATGAGGAGGAAAAGGGGAGAGTTGCCCAGATGTACTTAAATGCACTGAAATACTTTTGTAACACAAAGCAACTGTAAGATTTTACCTGTGCATCAGTTAATCTGACTTCTCTCATATGTTATCACCTTTCACGTTTCGCAAAAAAAAAAAAAAGAAGTGTGGCTCTTTATGATCAAGTTATAGAAATCCCAGTCTTTTGGTTGCTGCCGACTTGGTCCAAACCAACCAACACCCAAATCTCTTGAGTCTCTATCTTAAGGCTTATGTGAACAAAGACATGAAAGCTTTTAGTTGCATTCATTAATATTAAGCTCCCTTTTTCAAACACCTACAGAAAGATCTTCTCTTCCTTGTTTCTAAGGAAGGTGGCCTTGAGGAGTATTTCATGTGATAAGATCATCAAGGCCAGCTGCACAGTCCACCTTCTTTCCCTCCTGAGATGAAAACACCCCTCCCAAGTTCTCCAGTCCACCCACCCTCCAGAATTTCACTTTACAGAATCCTGATAGACTTAGGAGTCTGTCAACATCTATACTGAAGTACTGTTGTTTTCTGGAGGCAGAAGTTGTCTGTATTTTGACTTTAGTTTATCTAGCAAAGAAACCCCATGCGGTGGTGCTGTCCTAAGGAAAATATTTCAGAAAACAAGGAACTCTATAGTATCTACTAGGAAATAATTCAGACTGGTTATGTTTTTAGATCTTTTCTATGGCTTGTCCTGCTGAAATGAATTTAATTTTACAGAGTGGAAGGTTTCCCATCATAATGATAATCACAGTCATTATAGAGGGCAAGAAAGAAAGAAGATCACTTGAAATGTGGTGGATGTAAGAAACAGACCAGAAGCCTAGAGCTAGTCATTGCCTGGCCAGTAAACGCTAACAGTTGCCTCTATATGTATTATTTAACTTTAGGATCAGTTTGCTCTCTTAAAAGCTGTGGTTTGACTTGATTTCATAAATTATGTCCAGAAGTAGTTTATGATACTGTTTCCTGTGGTAATTGCGTCAGTATTTCATTTCCTTAAAATCTATCAAATTCCTATCTGACGATTGCCAGTAATTGATAAAATAATTTAGCAAATCAGTATTAAGAGATCTCATGGTAAACATCCAAAGGGTGTAGGCAATGTTTTTTGTCTTCAGAAACAAATCAAACCTCATATTCTTCAGGTCTGCTGTTTTTCTTCTTAAGCATAGAAAACAAATCATGAACTGCAATTTCATCATCCCTTTCTCCTCAAAGCAACGGCACATATTTACAAAGATTAAGTATTTATGCAGAACGCAAGCCATTTATTAACAAACTGATATTAAGATATGCTTCTATGACTGGATTGACTTTGTTTTAAATATTCTGTTGGGCTCTAGATGTATGAATATAGAATCCTAAAGAAGAATCCACTTGTTTTAAATCGAGGTTTTTGAATCCACTTGTTTTAAATCAAGGTTTTCATACTGATAGATGTGAAGTATATGTGTATTCTATAAAAATGAGTTATTTTTTAAACGTTGGCCCAAATGACAATGGTTTAGAAATAATATGACAGTTTTACATGATTAAAAACTATAATAAGTTTTTTTCTTCTTTTACAAAGTCTTTTCTTATTGGATTGTGACTAAGACCAGAAGTGTACATCTGAATAAACTATTGTGCTGGACTTCAGCAAACGTTCCCCATGCAGACCAGACTGGCAGTCTGGATGGTACTGCTGGCGTCCCTGGCCCATTGCGGTATATTCTGCCTGTGACCCAGTTCAGAAAATTAATTCTCAGTTTCTCTTTTGCTTTCAGGGTTGCTCCGGTTGTGGAAAATGTGACTGCAGTGGAGTAAAAGGGCAAAAGGTAAGTGAGCTCTCTCCATTTCATTATCTTGCTTGTTTAAGCCACACAGTGTATAATCTACTGGGAGGCAGGCGAGCTGCTGGTTTCAGTGAACATGTGCACCACCACAGAGCATCACCAAGGCCAGGCCATGCGCTCTACATCAGGTTTTCCAAAAAGCACCCAGCTTGGTGTCTGCAGCAGTACAGGACAGGAAGGCCAGGGGTGGGGCACAGCCGAATGCCCTCACTGTAGGATGGAGTCCTTAGCCCGGCACTTTGCCGTGCCCTCCCTCTTTCCCCATTGAGCGGGACGCCAGCCTGGCACACTCACCTTTCCTGCCACCTTGCCTCCAGTCTTTTTCAGCGGGTAGCAGGCTTGGCAGCCTGACCACCTCTGGAAGTGACGCAAGCAGGTCAGGTCAGCAATGCTCCCCTCAGCATGCTGTGCAGCTTGCTGTCCAGGAAGGCTGTGATGTATCATGAGCAATGTACCCTGACCAGGGTTAACCCTGGGAGGCAGTAACTTGCAATAGGAAGAAGGAGGTTAATAACCAACTTAAATGCAGCAAAGTGTTTCAGATCAAGAAAAAAAATATTAAAACTTTTGGACAGAACCTTACAAATGAGTTTTAAAGTTCCCATTCAGCTATCCAAACTTTCTGTTTATGAAACAGAAAAGGTATTTTAAAGGCTTCTTTTAAAGCAGGAACAGTGAAGAAAAAATATACCGTACTTAAGCATTCCATGAGTTCCCTCTGTAAATTACCTGCTTTTGTAAATAGTGTAGACATTCAATCACCCTCCTTATCTCTTCCAATTTTGCTGTAGAGATTTTAATCTACAGCGTGTTCTGTTCTGCGTGCACATGTACTGTATATCTGCCATTATAAATGAGTGTAAACCAAAGGTTTAATCATCCCCTGACTGCAGTGGGAACATTTTTCGAGGTAAGTTGTTCAGGTCACTCACAGGATTGCTTAGAAGATGTCGGGGGTTTGTTTGGTTGTTTTTTTTGGAGGGTGCATTTTGTTTTTTTAAATAAATATGCAGCTGGTTTACATTGTCTCACATGCAATAGCTACATGTTTACAGATGAAGGTTTTAAGGCTGTTTGTTGGCAGCTTTGCTTTAGTGTTTTCCAGAACAAGGAATGTAAATGACTTAATTAGAGACCCAAGTAAAGATAATTTCCTTTTTAACAGAACCCAGAATAATTTGTTAGACAAAACCCAGAATAATTTGTTAGACAAATGAGAAGTGTCAAGGTTCAAAACATCTTTTAGGTGGAGTCTCCTTTTGTTAATGACCCATTNAAAAAAAAAAAAGCAAAAAAAAAAAAAGCAAGAACTTGGGAATGATTCCAAACTCTGAATTTATTCCTTGATATCTTGGTCTTTTTAGTAACAAGTACAAATGAATCATTGTAGAATGAGAGAGATACTACATTATAACTCTCTTATTGAAGGCAATTAGTTTTCAGTTCATAGAGCATGCCAGCATCTTATAACTAGATCATCATTTTAAAAAATGATAGTTTAGGGAAATACATTGTATTAACCCTTACACTTCATTTAATTCTAACTGTAATCCTGACTCTCTTTGGTAGAGCTCTTGTTGGCATTTTTCATATGCATAGTTCAGAGTCTCAAAAAGTTCTTTTTGACAGAAATAGGTGCTTGTCTGATATGCTAGAAGTCAAAACTATGTCAAATTATTGTAGGTTATTTGAAAATATAGAAGAGAGAAAAATACCAGCAAGTATTTATATACCAGCAAAAATACCAGCAAAATACCATAGCAACAGAAGTCACAGTAAACTCCAGATCTCATGCAAACTTATCCATCAAGTCATTATACTCCACGCTTTTCCTAGTGGGTTCCATCACAAACTTCTTTGTCTTTAAACATGTGTGTAGTGAAATATTTACATATTTTTAGACTATGTAGGAAATTTAATTATTGACATTATGGACATCTAGGCAGGTAAATGAATAGTTTTACCTAGAAAACAATATTCTGAAAAAGGCATTTGAAAGTATTTTGGAATGCATTTAAAAATAACTTAATTTAGATCATTATATATCTATACTTGCTCATTCTGTTGACTTTCTGAACTTTTCAAATGTGTACTTAGGATTTTGAACAGAAAACTGAGTTTTGTTTAAAAATATCTGCACCTCGCCCTTGGTTTAGCCTAGTGCAGCTTTTTGTCCCAATTCTTTACATTTAATGCCAGTCGAGAATAGGATTAGCCTGCTATCTAGTCCCAGGCCTGAAGACAGAAGTTGGTGAGGGAAAGCAAGGGAAGCATCCTTCCTGCTTGCCTCTGTAATATTTCTGGAAATATTTTTTCCAACCAATGCATTTGGATTTGAAACATGTCTTCTGCTAAACATGGTTCCCATTAATGCACACAGCAGTAGTGGTACCTGTTACCTCGGACATCTATATGAATGTTGTTTAAGGACTGGTTAGAAATACTAGATTGTAGTCAGGATCTAGGCCAGAAGAGGGCTGCCATGCCCAGCTCTTGTGGCACCCCAGGAGACCGTGTTAGAGAACATCTGCTCTTCACTCTCACGTAGCCACTTGCGTGGGAAGTACATATTCATTCTGCCTTGCACCATCCACAGCCAACACGTTGCCTACACTGGAAACCCTTTTGATCTGGCTTCCATGTTATGCAGAAGTGTACAGATGCTGAAGGGCCTTTTCCAATCCACCCACATTCTTCATCAACGTAACCACACCAGTTTAATGCCGTGGGAGCTTCGGCAGCTGCGGAAGTGGGTGCTGGGTTTACCCTTTAATGCCTTAATTATTAACATCTGGAGATAAATTTCCTCCCATGGTGTGGGAAGAAGTTCTAGGCCCTATGATTTGGGGGTGGGGTTTAATTAAAATACATTTGGCCAAATAATCATATTAATGATCTCACCAGAAAAATGCTGAAAACAGTATTTGACTTAAAAGCTGTGAAATGCCCAAGGAATTACCCGACAGCATTTCAGACATGGAAGACTAAATTGCATTGCCATATTTTTCTCTCTCATTTGAGAATCTTTCATCAATATGACCATTTGGATGGCCATATTTAGAATACATTCAATATGTTCTCTCATTAGACTGTTTCCATGAAAATTGTATCTCGATGCCAAACTCCTTTAAGATGACTCATACTTTATCAAGGGCATATAATCGACAAAGTCTACGGGTTTTCATCCCTTTCAGAAAATTTCAGAAAGTGAGTGTAATTGCAACAGATGGCTCTTATCCTATAAAGCCTTTATTATTACACTGAACATCATGCTGTTATTTTAGGCTATATAATGTGAAGTATCAAGTATTTGCCAAACAAAAGGTGCGGAAGTTATAGAAAGACATCATATTGCTAAAATAATACAATAATAAATAATACTGTACTATATTCTGTTAAATAGATTAACCTAAAACATCTTCTTTTACACTTTTCCTTTTACACTTTTTATTTGGTTTTCTGTATAATAACTCACTGTTCTTTCTAATCTTGCTAAAGTGTAAGATCTGTTTAAACTGATTAGAGTCTTGGATGCTTGCCTACATTTTATTGGATTCCTCAGAAATAGACAGAAGCTATGTTTTCTCTTTTATGCTTACCTAGATTTTGAGAACAATTTCAAGCAGCTGTGGAGATAAGAAGCTCTAGCCATTAATGCGTGTAGAAAAAGCATGTTAAACATTTCATTACCATTTAGAACAAAGACTGTATAGAGCCGAGTAAAATTCTCCATGCACTGACTTTTTCCAGGAATGTTCGTTCTCTCATTCATGACCATTCATACTCATTTTACTCCATATCTGAAACACATATAAATGGAGGCTACACTGGAACCTTGCTGTAACTAATACAGAATGATTAATCTTCTAACACATACCAGTTAGAATGCATTAAAGTATAAATGCTCATTCTTTAGTATAAATCTCATAAACAATTGCCCTGGCTCAGCATTACCTGTTAAAGTCACAAGAACATTAAATGTGCTTTTGTCATTGCACATGAAGTATTGCACTTAAAAAAACCCCAAAAATCTCCACTAGGAAATTCTGGAAGAAAATAGAAGATAAGAATTATATTTACTCTCACATCACTGCTTTTTTTCAGGTTTTTTTTTTGTTGTTGTTGTTGTTGGGTTTTTTTTTGGTTTTTTTTTTTTTTTTTTTACATGTAAGCAAACTCAAGCACATGATTTTATAGTGGCATCTTTTTGTTTGCTTAATTCTGAGAATGTATCTGTATTATTATACCTACCTAGAAAAAATCCTTCCCCATTTTCCTTGACGGTTGTATCATCACTGTGTGAATTGACCATGCTGCAGAAGTACACAAACTGTCTTTGCCTGAGCCACCTTTGGGTCTGGAAGCCAGGTAGCTCTGTTACTAGCTTAGGCTGAAAGTCATTGGAACAGCTCTGTGGTGCCCCATCAACAGAAGCAGTGGACAGTATTTCCTTTCCTGCATCCTCATACGGTCTTAAGAATCACACATGGTTTTGCTGTCTGCAGGTGACTGTGCTTCTCCACTCTCCTTCAGTAATGAAGAATAATTGACTGTTCCAGTTGACTGTGTCCCTGTATATTTGGTTTGTTTTACTCTGGGTTTTTTAAGGTTCATTAGTTTGGGAGGGCCTTCAAGGCTTTTCCTGTCATTTTAGGTATCAAAAGATAGAGAAAAAATAGTTGTGATATAGATTATTTAAGACAATGTAAATCCCTTTGCTGGAGAGAAGCTCCAGCAGTTAGTGGGAAGTCACTATTAAGTACTTCTAAGTTCCCTTTACATTATAGCAGAGGGCAACACATCAGTTCCTCTAGGGAGATGCTGGTTGCAGCCCATTGCAATCCAGAAGAGCTCAAAGGGTCTTGCTAGAATTGCTACTTACAGGCTCCAAGATAATTGACTTTTCATTGCTTACTTTACCACTCTGGCTCAATTCAGACAACAGGATATTCTGATACTTTCCACCACTTGCGTAAACCAAGAACTTACTACTATATCTTGTAGCTCTGGTCTTACCCTCCTTTTTGGGCCACTATCCATACATTATCAGCGGTGATTGATTATTGCTATTGTTCCCAAGCACTAGGAGTCACGGGAGCCAGGTACGCTGAAGGGTTGCCGCGGCGTTCTGGTCTGTAACTCTCCATCCTTTTTTTTCTTTTATGTTGGACAAATATGTTCCTCAGATAATATTCTGGTCCATTATATTGTCCTGTGACTTGGGTGGGAGGGAAAATAGCAGCGAGCATTGAGCTGGGGAGTGTGAGGGGTCTTGCACCCCCATAGCAACATTGAGACCTTTTTTTTTATCAAGAACGTTCATTTTTACACTTCCCATTGGCACGATTTCATATCAGTGGACACTATTGTAATCAGTTTTAATCAGTTCTTTCATAGTTTTGCTGAGTGTTTCTATTATGTGGCTGCTGTAGGAACTTACCTTGTCTACAGCACCTGTTCATACCCAAGTTGGAAAGATTATGAACTGAGGACACCAAGGCATTATACATCTCAGACAGGGACATAAAGTTGTCAGGGTTGATGGGCAATGTGGGAAAAAAGGTTGTGTTTGCAGTCTGGAAAGGGCTAATATATAACATGAAATTGTGTAATCATTCCTGAAAGGGGGAAATCAGACAACTGTAATAAATTAAGCAAAGATATTTATCAGCTGCAGGTCTGATATTCTTCAAGGAGACATGTAGTTTATAAATAGTTTCAAATATCAGGCCATTGTTATAATGTTTGTGTCAATTCTGCAGTGACAGTGTATATTTATTGATTTACCCTTTCTTTATGTCACTCAGAATAAAATAATCCTTTTACTTCAAATCAGGGAAAAAAACATCTATGTGTCATAAAGACATCCCACCAACAAAGGTGCTATTCTTGAAAAGAATGAGATAATAAAAGACTTTGAGTAATGTTGAGTGGGATATGCTAAGTATTTAAAGTTTTCTACGGTTTCCCAACTTGCAGACCAATCTCTTGAGTGGCATCTGGAGCAATCAGATTTTCTTCATTTGCGATAGTCATTGGAGCCATTTGTCCTATTTGACCAAATGGAACCAAATGTTTCTGGCAACATTTCTATATTAAAGTGTATTTTTGCACTCAGTACAGTAGGCATCTTTGGTTAACATGAACTAGTGGATTACACTGATAAATTTACGTCTATGGAAAGAGTGCTGCTATAAAAGCAGATTTCCCAGTAATACTATGTGATGCTTGTAGTTAGTTTTCTGAGCTGACTTCAAAAGGTTTTCCCACAATAGTATTTCAGTTCTTTTTACCAACTGTTGCCAGATGCGTATCTTTGCTTGTAAAGGTGCTGGCATAATAATCTGAAGCATTCATCATGGAATAAAACATGCTCTCACAGAGTCTGATATTACATTTGTACAACTGCTGTTAGTGTATGTCTTCATTATGATTTCTCAAAGGATTACAGTGCCTTATTTTGATCTGAAGCATGTAAACTATGTCACTAAATTTTCCCAAATGTGAGATCAAAGTAAGATGAGAAAAGACCTCTAAGATCTCCACTTCTCTGAAATCTGCATGCTGAGGAAGCAGGGAATGTGTAGTTTGGAATCTTCCCAAATTTAAAATTTTGTCCATACAAACAGAGTCATGCTTCCAGTGTCTACTGACTACATAGTGATTATGAAACTTATGCCCTGGCTTGCAGGTTTTTTGTCGTATGCGTGACAGCACCTGCAGTCTGCTTCTCCTTTCTGTATGCTCATTTTACTGTTCATAACACTAATACTCTATGATGCAGACAGGGTTTTGCGGGTGTAGATTAAGGAGCTGGGACAGCATATGTCTGGGGAGCAACAGAAGCTACATTTTGTAGTTTATCCCTCAGGCTTCTTTAAATCCTTCTGCCATTCAATTTATATTGTGCTTGCTGGGGATCTGAGACCAAGCCAGCCATTATAATTGACGGTTCTGTGATATGTCAGTTCCCACACAAGAACTTAATACTTGATGCACTTAATCCATCTCTGCCTACATTTACTCTGTAGCAGTAGTCACAGGAAGCAACCTGGGCATATATGATTATTACTAGGGAACCACAGTAATACCGTAATCTCCTTAAGTCACTTTCTAGTCTCTCCATCCAAGAGTGAAAAACGGTTTAAGGGGTTGTTAGGGCCTTTTTTTCCTTTTTTTTTTTTTTTTGAAAAAGATGTCTTACTAGTGGTAGCAAATTGTTTGATTCTCTTTGCCCAGCTATCTCCTATTTCAGATTTTAGACCTATGTCTTCAATGAGAGGTCATAACTTATATTAGTCATTGAAAACATCTGGCCATATGATGTTGGTTTTCAGAAAAGCAGATCTGAATTGTCTTAAAGTTTGGATTTCATTAAGAAAGGGTAAAAAGCCAAATTTCACACACAATTCTCAAAAACACCTCCAGCAGAGAAACAGCAAAACTTGTAACCATATATGCCTGGGAGGACATAGAACAATAAGAAGCAGCATGAAAGTGGGGTTTTCAAAGAGGAAACCTGAAGTAGCTGCTAAAAAATTGTTAGTGAAGTACTTTATCAGATGAGTAAGCTTCTAACCAGCTGAAGAACCTCTCTAGCTTAGCCAAGAAAGAAGCTTAACATCGCAGAAGGAGCAAGACTGGCTGAGAAAGCATTTTTAAGAGATGTTAAAAAGGATTTACATCTCCTTTCAGTTAAGTATAAGATCTGAGAAAGTTCTATAGAACAGTAAGTAAATTGAGCTATAGAGAACATAGCAAAGAAAGTTAACGTAAGTGATGAGAATAACTATTAGCTTTCAGTAACAAGTAAAATCTTCTCCTGCATCATCTTTAACAACAGCAACAAAAAAAGCAAAATTAAGGTAAAGCCAAGGGAAAAGCAACTTAGACTCCTGTCTGGAAAATCATGTTTCTATTCCTTAAGTATTTAAGAGTGACTAGAATGGCACAACCTACCCATAAATTTTGTAGCTCTTAAAGAAGGTATGTGACAGCTTCCACTGAAGTTCAGCTGGAATATTTTTAAATGTTTTGATATGCCAACAAAAATAATTCTCACCAAGGCTGGTGTCAAAGATCAATGTGCAGTTAAAGTAAATAACTGAGTTGAGTGAGTGAGCAAACACAGACATCAGCATCAAATCTGATGTCACAGAATCACAGAATCACCTAGGTCAGAAGGGACCTCTTAAGATCATCTACTCCAACCAATGGAAAAAACCAAACAAACAAAGAAAGAAAAACAAACAAAAAAACCCTCACAACAACAAACACACACACACAAAAAAAACCACC